>QANX01007354.1:0-12721 GCA_003254975.1 Ochetophila trinervis
TTTAAAATTCAAAGCAAAACAAAACAAAAAAAAATTCTTCTCAGACGGGGAGCTCAACTATATAGGCTCCATAAACAAAAACAAATAAATAAATAAAAATATATAGTGCAGCTAGCATAAGGACAATTAATTAATTAATTACGTATCTTGAATTTGTAATGGTTGTAGCCCTGTAGGTGGAAATGCTAGCTAAATGTATAGTCACGAGATGTCATGGAAACGACGTCGGTGCATGAAATTCTATATATATTCAATTTATACTTTTTGGCTTCCACCTAATAGCCTTTTCCAATTTTGTTAGGTAACCCAACTTTACCTACCTAAGATTTCAACTCTAAGTGACTGTCTTCCAGATAAACCTTTTTTCTTTTTCTTTTTCTTTTTCTTTTTTCTTTCTTTCTTTCTTTTTTCTTTTTCTTGTACTTTTTAATACATTATTGTTTTAATTTGTTGCTCATAATTCTGCAGTTCGTTTCAAATTAGATATGGCTGCTGATCATTCTCATCCCATGATTAGTCTATTTATATGTTGACTGTATTAAAATGTCAATTAAAATGTTGTATACTTATTTTTCAATTTTTAAAAATTTAATTTTTTATCAATGATAAATAGTAGTAATGTGACTGATCTCATCCTGCGAAAGAATGGAAAATTTTATCGTATGTATGAGATCATATGGCACTTTCTAGTTTCTAGCTATCAACTTAAAGGCTCCAAAAATATTTCCGTCACTCTAGTCATGTATATTATCATACTTTGTATGCATATTGAAGAGAGATAGACCAATAAAAAATATTTAGAAGAAAAATATTTTAGAATTAAAAATATTTCATGATGAAAAAATATATAGGATGAAATAAATTTTTATAACATTTTTTTTAGCAATTTAGGATGATAAATATTTTTAGATAGTAAAAAGTAGAAGAAAATATATTTTAGGGTGAAAAAAAAAATTCTTGATAAAAAATGTATAAGATAAAAAAAAATTCATAATTATTTTTTTTAGTAATTTAGGATGAAATAAAAAATTGTGGATAAAAAAAAATTTGAGGTGAATTTTTTTTAATATTTCAAAAAATTTGTAAAAAAATAATATTTTAAAAAAATACTAAAATACAATTAATGCAATTTTTTAAAATTAAATCTAATTAAACTGAATTGCAATTTTTAAAAAAAATAAAAAGCATTAAGTATCAAAATTAATTGTAGTGCTCTTTATTTAAAAAAAAAAAATTAAATTCAAAAATATACTAAAGCACATTTAACCATTAAAAATAATATTGAATCTGAGCAACAAAAAAAACTATATTAGTTTTAATTCACAAACCCGAAACTCATTGACCCCCACTTATAATCCATATTCCATGGTTTGTTTATCTATGAGTAAATTTATATATTCCACTTTTCAGTTACAAATGAAAAAAAGAAAAAGTAATCTTGGCAACCTGTTACTCTTAAAGCTGCAAGTGTTTGTGACAAATAAGAAGAATGTTCTCGGAATTTATTCTCTAGTTGAAGGTATTTAAATAATAAAAAAATCAAATTATACCACATGATTAACAATACTAATAGTCACCAAATTTGTCTATCAAATCTGGGATACAAAATAAAATGATATTAATTTATATTATCTTATTAAGTTCACTTTCTATCTATTTGGGTTATAATAATTTATCAACTATTAATTTATTATAACCTTATTTGGTATCCAAAATTTGTTAAACAAATTTGGAAGCCAGAGCATTACTCTATAATGAAAGTCCATTGTTTTCTTCATGCAAGTCCTAAATTCGAATTCCCTGCCCCAAGATAAATAATGATGATGATGATGATAAATTAAAAGGAGCTTAATATGGATCTCTTCTGAAAAGGTAGAGGGCATGTGGAGAACAAGAGAATGACTCTACTTAGACAAGTAGAAGAAGATGTTCCATGCCTAGTGAAGCAAAGCATATTTAACATTCTGAAAAACCAAAAATTCCCACCAAAGAACCATCAAGTTTCTCTGTTTGGTCAGGCATAGAAGGAAGAAAGAACCAGGGACCAACCATTTTTTTTTTTTTGGGTATATACCGTATGTTTGAGCTCTCAAGCATCTCTCCAACTTCAGATCATTGGGTATGCATGATAACATTCACCAAAAAGAAAGTGGAAATTGAGATTGACATGTATAAATCAGAGGGCAAGTGTAAAATAAGTAGAAATTAAAGAGTAAGATATTGATACAGCCAAAACTTAATTCTCTGGTTCTACAAAGATATTGTAGCTACAGAAAAAGAGAGAGAAATGTAAAAATCTCACTGGCCTTGTTCTCTTTCAGTATGCCACAGAGTGGATAAAAGCAAATTTAAATGAGGCATATGAAGGATATCAAAACATTTGAGGCAACACAGAGAGAGATATTCTGTAAGTTTAAATATCGTTTTCTACATAAAGAGAGGGTAGACTCTGGGTTTACAAATTATTCTTATATTCCTAACAAGATGCGATAACCTAAACTTGCAGCACGTTAGTTCCAAAAATTCTCTAAAATATTCATCTCTTCAAAATGGAAATTGAGATGTAAATAATCATTGCTCAGCTCTTCTAAAAACAACCACCTTAAAGAAGCATCACGTAAGTTTAAAAATCATTTTCTACATAACCAAAATTACTTCCTTCCTCTGGTAAGCCTCTGCAGGTGATAATTAATGCTTCCCCATGGCTTTCTGTTTTTGTTGGTCTGCAACAAAAAGAAGTCACAAGCTTTAGGGATATTCCAAAAAGAAAATTTCATGAACTCACAACGAACAAATTTAGAAGTGCAAAGAAATAAAAAATAAAATAAAAATAAAAATAAATAAAACTATGAAGAATCAGAATCCACAGCAGCAAATCTAAAAGTCTACCTGAGCATTCATGCAAGCGCTCAATAGATCCTTAGTCCGTACGCACTTATCATCATTGTTATGGTTAAGAGCCAAGCAATTGAGAAACGTAACCATTTCCTTCATGCACGGTTTATGAAGAGAACCAAATTTCTTCGAGTTAATATAAAGAGTACCAGTTTTTCTACCCATCTTATGTCCTTTAACTACAAAGCCGAAAACAGTTAAACACAATTCATAGAGGAAGAATAAAATAATGAAATAAGCACTGTCAAATATCAAGAGAAAGGGGACAAATATAAAGAGAGAGAAACTACAAACACCATCAGATCTATGAAACAACATGGTTCTTACTATATAACCAATTTACAGTATAAACTTCATATTAGAGAACACCTTTAGCCAACCAAACATCTGATCAAACAACTAAGATTAAACATAGAAAAAAAAAATGTCATTTATTGAAACGTATGTACTTCAATTACTCCCTTGAGAACAGCTAACCTCATTTTGTCTCAAAGAATAGAAGTGGCATCTCAACCAAAGTGCTAAAAGATTCAAGTTGTAGAACTAAAACTAGATAAAGAATGTGAAAATATAGTACAACATTTCAGCAAAATATTAATAAGCCTTATTGAGCTATTTCATCAATAGAAAATAAAAACAGATGTACATAATTTAGCTAGGCATCAAGACACCTATAAAACAAATTAAGATAAAAGAACTCCAAAGGAATGCCTATCACCGCTTCAAAACCAAGAAAATATTCTATAGGTGCTTTAGGCATGCATCATCATCAAGAGTAGACCTCCTATAAAAAGAAATTTGATGTATGCTCATCTATAACTTCAATAACATTTTCCAAATGTTCAACTTTTCTTCTACTACACATTTAAAAGACAAGAAAAGGGTTTTCAAACTGTTTTTTACTAAAGCTTCTGATCAAAATGGCACTCAATTTTATGCCCTTTCTAATATCTCTCTACAAAAAGGATGACAAATAGCAATCAAAATTTCTATTGGAAAAAAATAATAAAAAATAATAATAATAAGCAATCAAAATCCATGTACACAAAAAGCAGCACTTTGTTCTCAGCCATTGAAGATTATGTGTAGCACACATTATATGTATTGGAAGAACAAAAATCTGCTTGTAGCATGCAGGGATACATAATATTTACTCACATACAAAATCCAACAAAGTAAAAATACAAACGCATATTAAGAAAACATACCCAAAAACACAAATGAAATTGAAGATTAAATCCAAAAATTTAATTGGAAGTAACAATAATTAGTTGAGCTTGTTCAGAAATGTTTCTGTTCTGGGGTTTTTAATATCTTAAAAAAATGAACAAATGTGAGAAACTGTAAGTGTGCAAGAAGCAAAAACAAATTTCAAGATCTCAAGAAAACTTTTCTCAGGAACAGCTATTGATGTTTTCTTCCAAGAAAAGGAAATAAAAAAGGATTAAAATCTTGGAATTTATTGCAGAATTTCTTGAAAACCAAACAGATGGAAAAATAGGGATACTGACAATTACCGAGGAAGAGGGGGAAGCGAATTCTTCGACGCCAGCGATTCAAGCAGTCTCACACCTAGGACTGGACTCAATTGGGCTGGTTCAGTTTTAAAAAAAAAATGCTAATCAAACTAATCATATCAGTTTTCCTAGATCACTAACCCAAACCAATGTGATAGAGCGAAGAAAACCAAGCCATTTTTTGTCAGCTTGGTTCAGTTTGCATTATCAGTTGGGCTGGGCTCACAACAATATTTTGCATGGGCCCAAATTTAAGGCCCAATTCTTTCTTCTTTTTTTAATTTGCAAAAATCAGCTTAGATTTTTTTTCCTATTCACCTTAAATTAATAAAACATGTTACAACCATGTAAACTATCAGCATAATAAACATTATAAAACTAAGAGAAGAAAAAATATTACAAATAAAACCATGTTCTAATTATTTCAAATTACAAACCAAACTTTGAATATAAATTACAACTACAAGCACACCACACACATTTATAAAATAAAACCATGTTCTAATTATTTCAAATTACAAACCAAACTGTCTGAATGTAAAATACAACAACTCTACAAGCATTAACCACCACTCCAAAAACTGATTCTTGTCATCAAGCTTCCAACAAAAAATAAACATAAAAATGTTAGTATTATTAAAAATTAATTTTTTTTACATTAGACCATATCAACGTGTCAGCTAACTAATGGAAAACTCAGTGGTGAAAACAAAATCAAGGCTGCCCACGTATCCTATTCATTAAACCTTTTTTTCCTATTTCTAGACCTACCAATACCTCATGATTTCTTTTCATAACTATGGACTGGTCTTCTTTTTGGTGAAGATAACTACGAACTGATCTGGTAACTAAAAATGAAAGTAAACAAAAGGGATGAAAATCAGAAGCTAGGACCTAATTTTATGAAGGAAGACAAAATTAGAAAGTATATTGTATACTAATAAACCAAAGCTTTAATAGGATTTGCACTCAATTAACTTTCATTTTCAAAAGCAATTGGATATTAGCCACAATTTTAAAGCAACTCATGAAAAAAGGCAAAACACCTCTACTTTTCTCTTGTAATTGAAACTTCATAAATGGAAGCTCCAAGGTGAAGAAAAAAGACAAATATACAACTTACCAAGCTTTCATTTCCACCCACAAAAAACCAAAATTAAAACTAATACATAACGTTAAAAAAAAAAAAAAAAGTACTTCTGCCTAGCCTAATCTAAAACTAGAATAGGCAATGATCCAAGTTGTTCAACAAGCCTCTTTTCTTTGTGTTTTTCATGGTTAGTCAAAGTCATTCAAATTGGTGGGAATAGTAAGAATGCTAGCTCCAAAAGAGCTTTAGATATCTATGCATACCTTTACATACATACCAGTTTCTTTAATACATGTTACCAAGATGGTTGTTTTTGTTTGCTTTGCAAACTTAATAACTCAATTGGAATATTTTTATCTTAATCTAAAAAGTAAATGTTAGCTTGTGTCTTGATGCAATTGTCTTAGAGTCAATACTTAATGTTTTTAAATTAGATAAATAATTTAATGTCAGATAAATTCTAATCGTTAAAGATAAATTAACTTCCATTATCTACTTTAAAAAAAAGAGTTGGTAAGTTGATTTAGTAGATGATAAATAACTCATGTCAACCAAACACTGTTGCAAATATTAAGAAAAACCATTGAATTGAAATAACTACAACCTTTGGGACTGTAAACCGAGACCATAACACATATTAAAAAGAGCCCAATGCATCATATATAAACATATCAACAGAAGTAATACTACTTCATGTGCAATACAATACTTTAATAAAATACTTACCAACAAGACAAATCACTAAATAGACATTAACACAGGGAAAGGAAAGAAAAAGAAAAAAAGTAAAACGAATAACAAACATAGATTGTACTCAACATGCTGACCCTTCTATCTAACCAAAACATGAATAGGCATCCATGCTAAAAAAATAAAATAAAATAAATAACCTGAGCAATAATAGATAAAGAACACTATGAATTGATCTACTACTCTCCTAATAAATATTCAATCCAAAGACAGAATCCTTTCTAAACCAACAAATGAAACCAAGCTAGCAAAAAAGTCCTCTTCAATGAGTTACCTGCTCAGCACTATGAATTGAGACTGTTCCTTCTGTTTCAGTTGCAGAGATATCAACTCTGCCAGAAAACACAGCAACCTGAAAAAGTTATCACAATTTATACGAGTGTAGGAAGCTGAACCAAAGGACATTCCAGTCTACATTAATACCGCATACCAAAAGATTTAATCGATAATCAGCAAAAATAATACTTGGATCAAGCATGAATCTCTAGAAAAAGGAAAAAAAAAAAAAAATATATATATATATATATATATATGTACTGCATGCCTTTATACGGAAAAAAGACAATGGACTGAACAGAAGAACATTAACACAAAACGACTGCCAAAACACTCTAGAGTGTCTATATTTTGTAGAACTGAGAGGTATAGCTTCACGAATTTATCTAAATTGAATAATATAATCCATATATTAAACACAATTGTAAAAAATGTGCTTTTAATCCAGGTAACATAAATCCAAGATTTTCTTCACCAATTAGATTCAGGCAACAAAAAAATACCAGAAACAAAAACACAAATCTCATTTAAAAAAAAAAAATTATAGTACAAAAATAGAGCGATGTGGAAGAGATTTGATTTGAGTGAATAAGAGATGAAGAGATTTAGCATTTACCTCAGAGGCTGAAAAGATCTGCAATTTACAGCGTGGGTTAGTCGACGTCTCTGACTCCGCGGCTCCGCCGGCGCCGACTCGCTGAAGCCGCTGTCCAGTTAGGGTTCACCTCCGGTTGTCGAATGGCGAAATGGGTGTCAGTATTCTGTCTGCTCGGGGTTAAAGAATCAAAATTAAAAATTAGCAAAAAAAAACCCAAAGCAAACCGACTTTTTTCATTCAATTTAGTCGATTTTGCCAGGTTCGACCGGTTTTTGCCCCTTCCACACACGAATACTTCGTAGAGTTGGCGTATTCAATTTAGATTTTATTAAATTTTAAAATAATTTAAAATTTTATATATATTCAATTCATATAATAAATTTGTACAAATCAAAAAATATTCGATTGATATTTTAATAAATTTTATAAAAATCTATTAGATACAAAACAAAAATATAACCTAGCTTCTAGATACTGTTTGGAAAGTAAGTAAACAGAGGAAAGAAAAACCAGAGAGAAGAGCTTGTTCTACAAGCTTAATCAATTTAACTAAAAGCTTAGTTATGCTGAGTTAGTTACAACCAGAGAGGGACTTTCACTTCTATACGTAAACAATAAAGTAAGCCATAATAGCCAATGATACTAATACACGTGGCTGGCTTAACAACAACATTAACAGCAACTAATAACCTTCACGTGAGAGACACGTGAGAATAAAGACAAACATAAAACTAACATATATATGTAATATGCCCCCTCAATGAGAACCTCTTCAAACTTCTTCTTTAACTTTCTGAAAAATCATTTTGTACACTTTTGAAGATCTGCATCCTTGACAACAAGACTTGACAACTAATTCTCAACATGAAGTTTGCTTCTTAAGTAAACATATCAAGCAGTTCCAAAAGGTTTAGTAAAGATATCAGTCACCTGCTCATGTGTTGGAATATATCGAACCTCCAAAGTCTTGTGTAATACTTTGTCCTTTACAAAATGCAAGTCAATCTCAATATGCTTAACTCTTGCATGAAGAATTGGATTAGCTGCCAAAGCAGCAGCTTCAGTATTATCACTCCAGACAATAGGACAAGCAAGAGAAAACTGAAGTTCTTGAGACAAGTTTTGCAACCAACATATTTCAGCAGCAATGTGAGCTAAAGCCCTGTACTCTGCCTCTGTACTGGAGCGTGCCACAACATGCTGCTTCTTGGAACTCCATGAGACTAGATTAAACCCGAGATACACACAATAACCACTGACAGAACGCCTATCATCTACATTGCTTGCCCAATCAGCATCAACAAAACCCTGAACTTGTAAGACAACATCAGCTTGTAACCGAAAACCATAGGAAATGGTTCCTTTGAGATACCTTAACACTCTTTTACAAGCCTCCCAATGATTGACAGTAGGACTGTGAAGAAACTGACTTAAGGTACTCACATTGTAAGAAATGTCAGGTCTGGTTAATGCTAAATACTGAAGAGCTCCCACAACACTTCTATAAGCTGTCGAGTCTGAGTAAGGATCACTATCAAGCTGAAAAAGCTTTGTACTTGAGCACATGGGAGTAGAGATTGGTTTGACTCCATCTAGCTTTGCTTTCTTGAGTAAATCTGTTGAGTCAAAACCATAGATGACCCCATTCTTTTAATTTCCACACCAAGAAAATAGTGTAACTCACCAAGATCTTTCAAAGAGAAAACCTTATCTAACTGCTCAATGAGTCTAGCATTGTATTGAGCATTATTCCCTGTGATCAATATGTCATCTACATAGACTAGAATGAGCACATAAGCCATGTCAGACTTCAAAATGAATAAAGAGGTATCAGCTTGAGAATTCAGAAACCCCAACTGAAACAGGAGCTGCTTGAGCTTGTCAAACCAAGCCCTTGGTGCTTGCTTTAAACCATATAGAGCTTTAGACAATTTGCACACATACTAAGGAGTTTGAGGATTGACAAAACCTTGAGGTTGTTCCATGTAAACATCCTCTTGAAGCTCTCCATTTAAAAAGGCATTATTGAAGTCAAACTGTCTCACTTGCCAGTTATTGGATAAAGCTAGACTTAACACAATTCGGATGGTAACTGGCTTGATAACATGTGAAAAAGCTCACTGTAATCCACCCCAGCTGTTTGATGGAACCTTTTAGCTACAAGACGAGCTTTAAGCCTTTCAACAGAACCATCAGCCTTATACTTTGTTTTAAAAACCCATTTGTTTCCCACTAAAGGCATTCCAGAGTGATAGGGAACCAATTGCCATGTGTTATTCTTTTGAAGAGCTGCATATTCTGAATTCATTGCCTCTTTCCATTGAGGATCAGCTAGAGCTTTTGACACTGAAGTTGGTTCAGTTATGGAAACAAAGCAAGAAGGAGAACCCAAAGGATATTTAGAGGTGACAACAAAACTTTTAGGTTTGAAAATACCAGACTTAGAACGTGTAGTCATAGAATGTCTAGGTGGACACTGTTTCGAAGGTTTAACTAATTATTGATCAAGAAAAGGAACTGAAGGAGAAACTGAAGATACAGCCGAAGGCAAAACAGGAGAAGAAGAGATTGGAAGATGGGAATCAGTTGGAATAGGCAAAGAGTGTGTTGAGTGGTCTGAAATAGAAGAATGAAAAGGTAATGAAAGTGATGAAGATGGTAAATTATCTCTTGAAACAGTAAGAGGCTCAGATCTGTGAACAACAAAAAGGGGTTGAGAAGTAATGTTTGCAGAATCAAGAGATGAAATATTAGAGTATAGAGAACTATATGAAGTATCTGTTTGGAAAGGAAAGTCAGTCTCATCAAATATGACACTTTTAGAGAAATAGACCCTACCCGAGGAATGTAAACACTTGTACCCCTTATGATCTGGACTGTACCCCAAAAACACACACTTAGTGGAGTGAAACTGAACCTTTTGAGTATTGTAAGGCCTAAGAAAAGGATAACAAGCACACCCGAAGACTTGAAAAAAGTTATAATCAGGTGGATTATGAAATAAGAGTTGAAAAGGAATACTAAACTGAAGAGCTTGAGTAGGCAGCCTATTGATTATGTAAACAGCACAACAAAAAGCTTCCCACCAGTGTAGAAGTATCATTTTAGCTTGAGCTAACAAGCTAAGACCAACTTCTACAATGTGCCTATGATTCCTCTCCACTCTACCATTTTGAGCATGGAGATGGGGGCAAGAATGTCTAAACTGAATTCCTAGGTTGGTTAAAACATGTAGGAAACTCCTATACTCTCCACCCCAATCGGATTGAACCACCTTGATTTTGGTTTCAAAATACCTTTCAACCATCTTTTGAAATTTAAGAAACATAGGTAGAGCTTCAGATTTAAGGTGAAAAGGATAAATCCACACATACCTAGAATAGTCATCTAGAAATTGGATATAATATCTAAAACCATCCTTTGATTTAACAAGTGAAGGCCCCCAGAGATCAGTGTGAATCAATTCAAGGGGTTTGGATGCTCGAGTGGAAAAAGTAGGAAAAGAAGTTAAATGTTGCTTGCCATATTAACAAGCTTCATAGAAAGACAAGGATTGACCTTCAGATTTTGGACTTAGTGATAAAGCATGAATTTTGGTAAGAACTGAAAAAGAAGGATGTCCTAAACGTTGATGCAAAATGTTAGCATCAACTTTGGACTGAGAGGAAGAAATAGCATGGACAACAGGTGTTTGAGCAGAAAATATAGCAGGGGAACAAGAATAATCTGAAATGTCAGTTTTATTGAACAAAGAAGATGAAGAGCTACAATGAGATTTATACAATTGATTTACTGAAGCAGGAAATAAGAAAGAAGATAAAGTGCATTTGGATGAATGAGAAACAGAACTACAAGGGTGATCAGTAGGAGTACAAGTTTGCTCAATGCAAGGGGAATTATACGATTTATTTAGTAATGAAACAGATTGAAAAGAATCATTTGGAAAGGGAGAAACCAACAATGGTAGAGCTGGTTGCATTGGTGAGGTTGCAAGAAGACTGGAAGAAGCTCTAGAAGATTTTGAAAAAGACAATGAAAGCAGTTTATACAGTCCACCTTCAAGAACTCCTTTAAGCATTGGTTTGCCTTGAAGATCCTTTAGAATGCAACATTCAGGATTAAACTCCACACTTAGTTTATTCTCTCATGTGAGCTTTGAAACACTCAACAAGTTTTTAGCAATTCCAGGCACAACAAGAATATCATATAACTGAATATCAAAATGACAAGTGGGAATAGAAGTTTTACCAACATGAGTGATGTCTAAGTGCTGACCATTGCCCACCATCAACTTGTTGTCACCCTGATATTGAACTTGTTGAAGTAAAGCTTCACTGTCAGCTACCACATGATCGGTAGCACCACTGTCTAGGAACCAAGAGGAATAAGTGAGAGTCAAAGGAGAAGCAACCTGACATGTGCCTACAAATTTCTCTGACATGAACACAACCGGTGGAGTTGTATATGTCAAATGACTCTGAGGTGAGTGTAAAGATTTATAAGCTTCAGTGCTTGGTGCAGCAGCCTGAGTGTGTTGAGAGCCAAACTGAAAGGGCTAAGGAGTAGCATAAGTAGCAGGCTGTGAAGTAGAATAATGTGCAGTTTGAGGAGGGAATGGAACCATATGATTCACCATCTGAGATGGTTGCATTTGAGAGGGTGGCATATTTCCATGTGCATAATTATGTGGTGACACATTATGTTGAAAATAATTCCGAGGTCTATAAGATGTGGAGCCTCTCATGAAGTTGGAATCAAACCGATAGTAGCAATTGGCTACTACATGACCATAAACACCACACAATTGACAGGTTGGTTTAGAAGATCTACCACTGTAACGTCCAAAATGATTTCTGCCTCTGCCATGATTGAAGTGACCAGGTCCTCTGCCTGGCTCTTGTTGCATAATGTGATAAACTTGGCCACTAAAATAGACAGGATTTCGATGAACATTACAACAAGGTGACATACAAGTATTACAAGAGAAAGACTGATTATGCAATGGATTAGTTATGTGTTGAGCACATGACATAACAGGCTGATGATCACAACAAAAATTTGGTTAAGTGTTATCACAGTTAGGAGGCAAAGACCTAGAACTTTCAGGAATAGACGAAGAAGACAATTTTGCAAGTTGATTAGCACCTGAAACTTCAGAAACAATGTGAGCAGCCTTATGTGTGACTTCAAAATTCACAGCAGCATTTTCTTCTTCCAACTTTGATTCAAAAGTCAAAAGATGATACTGGACTTCTTCAAAAGTATATTGCTCTGGTCTCATTTCAAGAATTGTGGAAATTGGTTTAAACTCAGAACTCAAACTGGCCAAAACATTCATGACTAAATCCTTTTCAGTAACCACATCACCTGCAACAGTAAGCTTGCTAGCAATATCCTTCATCTTAAGTAGATAATCATTAACTGAAACTCCATACTTCTTTGTATTTTGCAACAATCGTCGGTAATGTAGAATTATGCTTGGAGAATGAGCTGCATACCTGTTAATAATTGATGTCCATAAGCCATATGTGGTCTCTTTGTCCAAGAAATGGCCAATAACCTCCTTAACTATGGTTCCTCGGAGCCATCCGATGA
>QANX01007355.1:2834-82632 GCA_003254975.1 Ochetophila trinervis
ATATATATATATGTAAAAGAGAGAAACAAATCATGAAATGTGGATTGTTAACGTGAGAATGTGCCTATTTATAGATACATAATGGTTGGTGCAAATTAAATGTTAGTAGATAAGTTGGAATTAAATACGGTAGCGAAAGTTATTGCGACGCTAGCGTTGCTAGTTTAAAGTTATTGGCGACGCCAGCGTCGCTATTTTGAAGTTATGGGCGACGCTCGCGTCGCCAATAACATTTTGTTTATATTTTTTTTCCTGAATATTATTTCTTTTACAATAATAGATAATGGTAGGTGCAAATTAAATGTTTATATATAGGTTGAATTAAATACGTTCGGGTATATCTGTTTTAATCGACGGAGGGGTAGCTATTTTGAAGTGCTAATTTGAAGTTATGGGCGACGCTAGAGTCGCCAATAATTTTTTTTTTCCATATATATTTCTTTTACAATAATAGATGAGTTGATTACAAGTACTTCAATATGTTATAAATAAAGTACTGATAGATAAATTAGCAAACATAAGTTTTTCAACCACAATATAATTTAACTATTTTATTAAATAATCTAATTTAGTTTATTAATGTACTAGTCAGCATCTTGACTTACGTACGTTCTTCGTAGCTGCTCCCACCGATGACGCTCCTCTTCGCACCCCGATTTAAAGAAGATAGAATGAAACCTTTAATATGTATGAAGGTGAAGTACCTGAAGCGTATGGATCGACGATTTGTAGCTGATCGATCATATAAAGGGAGAGCTGGTCAAAACTTTTTTGACATTTCCATATATTTTGAAATAGTTTCAGCTAAATCGAAGAAAAAAAAACGTAAGAATATTTTTGCATATGTATAATTTTTTCCTTTTCTTGATGATTGTTTCTTTTACAGTAATAGATGATTTTCTTTCATAATATAGATACGTATTTATAGATAGAGAATGGTATTGTGGTAGGCGTTGGCGCACAACTATTTCACGACACCTGCTCCAATGGGTGTCGCTGAATGTGATTGCCGCGTATTTTTTCCGCGACGCTTTAAGAATGCCCGTTGCAAATGTATTTGGCGCACAGATTTTCGGTGACACTTGCGGAATGCCTGTTGCGAAATGTATTTGGCGCGCTTATTTTGCTCGACACTTGCCGAATTTGTGTCGCCGAATATGCTTCGCACCACATTTTTTGGATGGTTTTCAATCGCGCGTCGCGATAGATTATTTCACGCACATTTTAGCGACGTGCAAGTATCACTATTTTGTTCAAATAAAGGCGACGCACTATGTTTATGTCGCCGTTAGTTTATCGCGACACAAATTTTTTGCTTCGTCGCACATTTAGTGTCGCCGATTAAGGTTTTTGGCGTAGTGAGTGCAGTTGTGCACCAGTTATATATAATGCTCGGTCGGTTTCGGTTGTTACCCAAACTAAAATTTACATTTTCAATTCGGCACAAAATAAGCCAAAAAACAGGCCAAAACTGACTGAGTCCACCCCTAAAGTATAGCAATTTTTGTTATTGTTAATTCTAGAGCTGCAAGTTGCTTCATTTGACATTGTGTCACCCTTAAGGTGGATTTTGATAGGGAGAAAAACTTGAATATATACGGCGGCTCCATGTAAATTTAATAATCTATAATCATGCCTAATGTAATACGTTGATAAAATAAAACATATAGATCCTACAAAATATTTATTGAATGTTCACTTATGAATGGTATGTTGTACTACGTACATTACATGTACAACCGTTGGATAAAAACAAAGATTTTCTGAAATTTTAGAGAGTATACGAAGTTTATTCTTTAACTCAGAAAAAAAAATAAGAAAATGAAATAGAGATTTCATATCTAGAAACTAAATTCTAAAATCACTTAATAAATTAAGTCCCAACGTATAAAATATTTTTGAGATATTAAGATTACATACTCACCAACATATATAGGGTTGCTAAGTTAATGTTTCAGATGTCACCGGGAGTTCCCCCAAACACTTCAGCGGAACAAACTTCATTAATTTTTATGAAATTTGCTCGGATGAAGTGATGAAGGGAACTCTTGGGAATAGCTGACGGCTCGTTTTGCCTCCATGCATTAATCTTGGGTTCTTAATTGGTAAGTCAGAGCTGCAATGCACTGTGAACGTACTATTGAACTTTGTATTTATAATCGCGAGTGTTCATTACTATGTGGATTTTTGATATATAGAAGAGAGGCACAAAATGAAACTGAACCTGGTAAGGAATATGGGGAAGGTGGAGATTGACTTATATATACATAAAAGGAATAATGTCACATTGATTGTGCGTGTGTTTGTGGTCAAACTTTTTCCACGTATTCGCAGTCACCTCATGAATCTTTATCTTATATAGCTTTGCTCATTTTGAAATAAAATCTTAAAACCCTTGCTAGCTGGGGCAAAAAATATAAGCATAATTGGGATGAGACTCTTTTATCTTCACTTTTCCGTCCTCATTCCTGTTCTAATAATGATAAAATCCATGTCACCTCATGATGTGTGTCGTAAACACCAAAATTATAATACTGAATTTACCAGAACTATAGTAGTGGCAAGTCCAGGTCGAATCCACAGGGACTGTGTTGAATTCCAATTTAAATTCTATCCTAGTAAAACTCTAAACTAAAAAGATAAAAATGGAGAGTTTTAGATTGCTTGCAAAATATTCTAAATTAAATCAAAACTAGTAAATACTGAAAAGAAATAAATAAGAGAAACTCTTGGGATCAGAATAATTCATAAGACTAGTAAACAATTAATCATAGACATAAAAATTCCAATTCTTCATTCAGTTTGGCATAAATAATTGGCACGGCCTAATTATTCTATACTTCTCACTAAAATAAACTAATCCAGATACGATCATGAATTAGTTATAATTCTGAAATTAAATCTAGAATCAACGTGACCTGAATTTATCTCAGAAAATAATCAAGAACAAGAGAAAAGCCAAATAAAGACAAACTCTACAAACGTTGCAAAGTTTTAATCTAATTTATATTTTTCATAGACANAAGTTTATTCTTTAACTCAGAAAAAAAAATAAGAAAATGAAATAGAGATTTCATATCTAGAAACTAAATTCTAAAATCACTTAATAAATTAAGTCCCAACGGATAAAATATTTTTGAGATATTAAGATTACATACTCACCAACATATATAGGGTTGCTAAGTTAATGTTTCAGATGTCACCGGGAGTTCCCCCAAACACTTCAGCGGAACAAACTTCATTAATTTTTATGAAATTTGCTCGGATGAAGTGATGAAGGGAACTCTTGGGAACAGCTGACGGCTCGTTTTGCCTCCATGCATTAATCTTGGGTTCTTAATTGGTAAGTCAGAGCTGCAATGCACTGTGAACGTACTATTGAACTTTGTATTTATAATCGCGAGTGTTCATTACTATGTGGATTTTTGATATATAGAAGAGAGGCACAAAATGAAACTGAACCTGGTAAGGAATATGGGGAAGGTGGAGATTGACTTATATATACATAAAAGGAATAATGTCACATTGATTGTGCGTGTGTTTGTGGTCAAACTTTTTCCACGCATTCGCAGTCCCCTCATGAATCTTTATCTTATATAGCTTTGCTCATTTTGAAATAAAATCTTAAAACCCTTGCTAGCTGGGGAAAAAAATATAAGCATAATTGGGATGAGACTCTTTTATCTCCACTTTTCCGTCCTCATTCCTGTTCTAATAATGATAAAATCCATGTCACCTCATTTTTAAAAAACCAGTTAATTTTTTTTTTTACTTGGTTAATTTTTTTTTTAATGTTTTTAAATGAAATTATATTAGCTCAGTTGATTTGTCATTCACACCTACATTGGTGAGGTTGTAAGTTCGAAATTTTTTTGTATTTCTTACCTTTTGAAATTAATAAAATAAATGAGCTGACATTACATATATCAATGGTGGAAAATGATGGACATACACGATGAAGGAGACATAAAATTCAAATTCGCCATTTTTCTTCTGTTTTTCTTGGTCGCATCCTTAAAAAAGGTGCTGTCAATTTTAATCGATTATTTCTAGCTATTTCAAGATTTGATGATGAATTAATGATCGTTAAGAAATCTCCAGAAGAGTGTGGGCCCGATATGCAAACACATAGATGCTCATCTTGGGAGTGAACTACTTTTCTAGCTAATAGAGAACCTTAGTTTCTAAATGGGTGTATATTCTCAAGGGCTGGCTAGATCTAGTAAAGATTTTCTTGTAAGGGAAGCTAAAATGGAAAAGGTCGACAAATTGACAGAACGAGAAAAAGATAGAAATGATGGAAACCTCTTTTGTTCAAGATTCTTCTTCTCAATCTTTGAATTTGATTCAAGATTTCGTCTAGGTTCACTACCAACGTTATTGTTGTACAATCTCTCTTAATATTTCTCTCAGCTTGAGCACAACCAAACATCTTCAAACAGTAAAAACTCTCTATAGTGATACTCTATATAGGAATACCTTCAGAGTAGTCATAAAAATTAGTGAGACAGCTATTATAACTTGGAGCATTTAATTCTTTATGAGTTTTTAATATGAAAAAATTAATATGAAAAAGTGAACTTTTTAATAACACCGAATATTGGGTAACAAATATAAACCAACAAATCGTTATAAACATTATCACGTTAGTTATCATATTATTTGATATCTTATTGTGTATATCAGTAAGTACGTCTTGAATTGCTTTCTATTTCTTTTCCCGAATGAAATAGATTTGTTGAGAAAGAGATAGTTTATTATTAATTACTTCAATTCTGTTATATGTCTATAATTTGATGGTACGTAGTACTACATCAGTGCTTTATTTATTATTTTCTTATAATAGTATACTAATTAATCTTTTCAACTATAGGTGCCAAATTTATTTATAATATTTTTGGTATTTAATTATGTGAAAGTTGATTAATTATTGATAAATTAACAATACTCTACAATCTAAGTAAATCCAATAAAATAATATCGCATTATTTGATAGCAAAAATTTAGTTAATAAAATTTGGTCAGTTTAGAATTAGTGATTCAACTTATTTGTGTTATCGATCTTCATTATTTATATACATATCATAATTTCATTTATTAAAAAATAAAAATGAAGTATTTTTTTTTCTATAAACGTATATAAATGATTTAGTATGTTACATATAATATTAAGTTAATATATATTTGTTTATAATTGTTATAATCATTTTTTTCATCTGAAATATATTCTTGTGGTTTATTTTGCTAATTGTTTCTGAAAATTTGGGTAAAGTAAATACTGGGACTTGGAAGACTGGTCATCTTTGCTTGATTGGATATGTAAGAATTTGTGCATATTCATCAAGAAATAAACGATACCCTCATGAATTTTGTTAAAAATAAAAATTGAGTACTTTTAGAATATTAAATTTTTCAAACACAACCATGTGGGCTCTATAAGACACAACCTATACAATATGTATCGATCCCACATAAATATGTTTGGAGAGTTTGATATATACTCGATAGCATCATATGACACCAGGAGTTCCCCCAAACACTTCAGCGGGAGATTTGAATTGGGGAATTCCCAATCTAGTGGTAAGAGTAATTCTAGGGGACACTTGATATTTCATTGTCTATGCTTATATTGTTTCAGTAGTGAAGTAATTACTTAAAGAAGTAATGGGATTGCCCATGTTGCAATTTATAGTGAGCGCCTCTGTTTTCGTTTGCTGCGTTTTGGTCCTTAATTCTCTGCGTCTCCTCAACAGGAGAGAAATATGAGTGATTAAAAATTTTGACAGTGAACCTAGACGTGATAGTGAGCTAGATAGGAGGTAGCAAGAGAATAATATCAAGGTCATATTCATGGCTTTTTCTTTTTTCCTTGCGGTTCTATCCTTTTTTCCAATCCTTTTTCATTCATACAAAGCATCACAGATAATTTGATTCTCACGTTTTTGCTCAATCATCATAGTCAGGCAATAACAACCCATTAACAAGTTAATAAAATATATATAAGTTGTCGATATTACTTAATATTATTATTTTATATGTAATATTTTAGTTAATCTATTATTAATATTTAATTTTGTAAATATAGTTAGTTTATTATTATTTTTGTATTACTAACAGTTAATTAAACGTAATTTTCTGTTGATTATTTTGATTTATATTATTTTTTATTTTATTTAAATATAAATTTTATAATTGAGTTTAACGGATTAACATGGTGTTAAGAAATTATATTATAATTTAATAAATGAGTTTGAGTTTAAATATTTCAATATAAAAGTTTAATGATATATTCGGATGCGAATATAGTATGATATAACACTGATACATTATCAGGTTTACTTACCTCCACATTTATTCTCATGGACATCAATGAAAATGAAATGTTTGCCTAATATGTGCTACAGTACAGAATACTTACTAATACGTTGGGCCAACAGCATGTGGTTCTTTGGAAGATATGCTTTGACTGAAGAAAATGTTGAAAAGGACTTGATCACATGGAGATGGAATTGAAAGAATAACAAGGTATCGGAGGGCTGGAAATCAATTCGGTACTAATATGTTTTCGATCAATCATATACCATAGTGGCCAGCAAATTTGTTAGGTACTCACGGTTGCATTATTTTGTATTGAGATTTGCCAAATTATTCATGGTGCAGAAAACTTACCACTATTAATGATGATAGAGGAAAAATAAATTTGGTATATCACATTTCCTTTTGTAATTTATATATGTTTAGGTGCAGATGAATATAAACTAGATGTTCATGGCCAAAAAATTACTAGGAAGACATGTAAAAAACTCATTTCAGAACTGTGTATACTTTTTTGGTGAATATTCATAACCGTATATATATACACAGAGCACTATGCGAGACATTCTCATTTCAATTGTCTGTTCCTAATCTTATAAGGAAGTATATATTATGATTTGATATGGGATGATATACATATGGGCACACTATCCTAAAAAAAAGATGATTGGAGTTATTCTTAAAGCATCTCTAATAGATTTTTTAAAAACTCTATTTTTTTAATTTTAAAGAGCTATAATCACGCAATTGACTTTTGCTTTCCAATCAATTTGAGATATATGTATTTTTTAAAACATCATGATCTGTATTATTTTAGACCAAAAATATTAGTACAAACAACAAGTTTATATATTGTTTGATTTACGGTGTTTATAATTATTCCCTATTATTTAGATGATGAGATACAATGGTTAAATATATATATATATATATATATATATATAATAGATTTGCACGCATGCTTTGCACGCACATCTTATATATAATTTGATGCATGTTTTACGTTATTTTTTGATGTTTTTTATATTCATATTTTAGAACTTTGAATCAAGATTCTGTTTATAGTTCAGTTAAATTGTTGTAAAAAATTTCCATGTGAATTCAATAAAAGCTACCAAATGATTTTGATATTATCTCAAGCAAGCTTTATGCCAACCACATTTTTCTCCACAGTGAATGTTGCAGAAAATAGAAAACACAATAACTACTATATTTTTTAAAATTATTTGAATGTATAAAATAACTTCTCCTAGATCTTAACAATTCCAAGCTAATAGACAATGGGAGTAGCAAACACAATAACTACTTAGTCACATTGGAAAACAGAATTCTTTCTAGCACCAACTTATGGGCGCCTGCAGCGTTGTCACAACACACTTAATAAAATCAAATAGATTGAAACTTGGTTCACTCTACAGCCATGGAAAAATGACAAAAAATAGATGAATGGTCTATGTCAATCAAAATTTTTTCCAAGACTAAATATCAGAAAACTCCCCACATTACAAACAGTATCTAGAAAGTAGTTCGAAGTCCACATTTAATAAAACTGAACAGAAAATTATAAAGGCTCTCAAATCAATTTAAGGAGGCAAGAAGTCCACATAAGCTAGTACAACCTCATAGATTACTAGGCTATATAAAACTAAACAAATAGCAGTGGAAAATATACCCAACATTTGAATGAGTTCTTTTAATCAAATATACAGTTCAGTAGTCATCTCCTTCACTTGTTACATCGATTTGATTACTAAGTTTCTTCAGTTCTGACTTGAATGATGTTGTCATCTACTTCACTTGTTATAATTCAGTAATATAAGCTTCTTGCTCTTCCATGAACATGAAAAACATATTTGATTAGATAATAAATTGTGATCCAATTTATAAAAGAGAACAGTAGGGAATCAAATATGTAAATATCAGTAAATTTTTAAAGTTGCTTTGATGTAAGGTTGGCTAAGAAGCTTTGAAAACTTTTATCGTAATGCTGAAATGCTGCTAGTTTTGCCCCATTGCAAATGGAAAATGATTTAAAACATAAGTTTTGATAATAAACCAATCTTTGTTAACAATGTTTTTGTAATATATATATATATATATATATATATTGGAGATGTTGTGTCAATTATTGTGTTTTCTCTAACCCCACCAACAGAATTATGCAATGCAAGAAGGAAGTACAAATATAAAAAGCAAACCTTGATTTGGTTAGTTAAGGGGAAAGAAAACATAGTTGCTACCAAATAACCTTCTTTTACATTTATTTATCAACAAACAATTATACATCACTCTACTATATGCAGTTTATGTCTAGTACCCAAACTTTGCAAATCTTTTCTAGAATTAATTTCATCCTTTATTTTTCCAGCCATATTTAACAACATGACTATAAAGAAACAAACAAAACACAATTCATAAAAGAAAAAAGTCTTAAGAGAGGAAAAACTTCACTATTGTATTTAACCCTTAAACGGAAGAACCTAGTTTTTTTTATCTCCAATTCATCAAAAGTTAATATATTTATGTGTCCGAACTTAAATCATACAATGGAATAATTTTATGGTTGTTTTTACTAAAACTTATGCATAAAAATAGTGTTAGTATGAAATGAGAGCTAGTTATCCACCATGATCTTCACCATATTAAAGAATGGTAGGTGAGATGTACAGAGTTTGGCCCTTTCCCATGAGAGATTAATAAATGCAACAAATCTCTATGCAGAGAATTCAATAATCAGGGTAAATGTTAATGGAATGCTAAGATGGAAAAGATTACATCTTCATTGATTTTTTGATAAGGCAAGATTTCACACTTCCTCTCAACAACATACATCTTGAGAGCAAATCACATTTGCTCCCTATAGAGCTGCATAGTTCTGATTAACCAACCAAAACAAAATTGGTCAAATCAACAAACCATAAAGTTAATGAACAATGCACTATAGCCTCTTTAGATGAATTTGAAATATTCAAATGTATAATAAGTATGATGCTACATAGAGGAAAGTAAAATAATACCTCGGATCCGCCAACAATCTCAGAGTATTCANATGGTAGGTGAGATGTACAGAGTTTGGCCTTTTCCCAAGAGAGATTAATAAATGCAACAAATCTCTATGCAGAGAATTCAATAATCAGGATAAATGTTAATGGAATGCTAAGATGGAAAAGATTGCATCTTGATTGATTTTTTGATAAGGCAAGATTTCACACTTCCTCTCAACAACATACATCTTGAGAGCAAATCACATTTGCTCCCTATAGAGCTGCATAGTTCTGATTAACCAACCAAAACAAAATTGGTCAAATCAACAAACCATAAAGTTAATGAACAATGCACTATAGCCTCTTTAGATGAATTTGAAATATTCAAATGTATAATAAGTATGATGCTACATAGAGGAAAGTAAAATAATACCTCGGATCCGCCAACAATCTCAGAGTATTCAAAATCATTTTCATCCCCTCGTATTCATATGGCTGCTCATTCTTCTTGAGAAAACAAATATTTCATGTAGTACTATCCCATTGTACATATAAAATAATCTATAAAGAATAATTTGATATGTTTTTATTTTAATTATTAGCATTACATACATTAAGCTACATTACATGGCCAGAACATGGCACCATTTCTTGATAAGACAAAAATAAAGACTCACTTATGAAAGACAACCATGCACTAATATAATTGAAGGATTATCAGCACTTTCACCTTCAATGCAAAACCATCTATTGGAAAAAATCATTTATACAAAGCATGTTTCAATCGATAAACCGTGTAAATAATTCAATCTCAATCATTGCATACCACAAACCTAGAACCACCAATCTTTTCACATTCAAGAAAAACATTTTCAGTACAATTCACCTTAGGACGATTTTAAAATACCTGATAAAAGCACGTGGGACCTGAAATTCAACTCTCGTTATAAAACCAAATATAAGATCATTATCCTTTTCACCAAAACAACCAACAAGATGAGTTTTCACTCGATTAAAAAATAACCCTCATAAAAAAAAAAAAAAAACCATAATAACTATGGAAATGAGAATCCTACAATGCAAAATAACAAACTGTAAAAGTAAAAGCAACCTTTAATCTTGTACTAAGATAAAAACAAGTAGGATTGGAAGCTTAAGTAAATAGTAAAAAACAAAACAAAAGGATAGGAAAAAGACTCACCCTCTTTCCTTGTTTAATCCATTCATCGGAAGGGTTTGACCCATCTGAATATTTTCTTGTCAATTAAACACCCACATTAAAATTTAATTCTCAATGAAAAAATTGTATTGAAGTCAATAAAAGAAGAATATTGAATTCTCTAGAGAAAAAACATTTGGCTGAAATTAATGAAATAAATGATATCTCAAGAACACCCACATTTTGAATTGAATTCTAAAAAGCAATGAAAAGAAAATAAATAAACATAATTTTTTATTTTTGTTTACTTTAAATCAATGAAAGAAATCTTGACCTCATTGACCGAAACAGGAGCACCTAACCAATAATCCTGAATCAAAAAGGAAAAAAAAAATAAGAAATCAAATAAATGAAAAATTATATACACAAGAGAAACTTCAATCAATTTGAATCAAGAAAAGAAGCATATGTACTGGCGGTCATCTCTTGCAGATGATCTACAAATGAACTTGAGACCTTTTTTTGGGCATTTTGGAATTTGAGGAGTCCACCGAGAAGCTTAAACAGTGAAAGCAAAAATAAGAATAAAAATGATGCCGAGAAATGGAACTGATACGCATCTTGCATTAGACACCGACGAAGATGAAGATGAAGATGACGAATCAAAGATAAAGCAAAGAGAATTAGGGCCGGCTGGGGTAAAATGCATGCTTTGTTATATATTTCGAAGCAAAAGCCACCGTTTAATCAAAGGTAAAAAAAATGACGACGTTTTTACAAAGAAAATAAAAGGCACAGTTTTAGACACAGAAAAAGACAAAGACCATCCATTTACCCCTTATTCTCTTTTATAATATAACTAATAAAACTACGTCGTTTTACCAAAGACAAAAAAAGGCATTAAAGGCATTAAAATACAAAAATACAATGAAAAAAAACGGAAACCCACTTTAACCTTCACTCTCCTTTATAATATATAAGATATATGTGCGTGTGTGTGTCAGAAATAAATATATTTATATATATGTAATATCAAATTAATATAGCACTTGAAAAGTATACTCAGTGGTAGGTAGGAGCTGGTTGAATTTTTACATCTGTAAATATGAGAGTTAAGATTTAAGTTTTGATAGATCCATTTAGACTCAAGTATTTATTTCCACTGTTACTGCACGAGAGAGAGAGAGAGTTGTTAGTGACATGAGCCCTCAGTGAGTTTTAATTTTCAATGACGCTATATTACTAAAATATTTATTAAATAATATACACCGGAGATACCTAAACTATGTTGGATTTTACAAACGAGTACTTAAACTTTTTCTTTTTTTCCATTTGAGTACCTAAACTCACAAAAGTGTTGCACCATTAAATGCACGTGTGTTGCATGTGATGAACAGTAATCCGTGTTATTTTAGTAATTTTTATTAATTTTTTGTGATGTACAGTAAATTAAAAAAAAACAATTTGATTAATTTTTTTAAAATTTTTGAGAGAAAATTTGTGTTCTTTCATGTTATAATTTACTGTGTGATTCAAAATATTAGAATTTTATGATTAAATTGAGAAAACAATTAGAATTTTCACAAAAAATTTCAAAATCGGTGTAAAATGAAGTTTGAGTTAAGTTTCAATTTATGGTAGTTTTTACAAAAAATTGACCATTGGGCTTTGTCAATAATGAAGATACGAAGTCAACGGGACAAATTTTGCCAAAAATAGTAGTCGGAATCATAAAATACCAACGGACAAAACAACCGGGTCACGAGACTAGGTTCAATGAAACAGGTTGACCCACAACCCGTCTCAAGGTTGGGGACGACCCAAAACAACACTGTTTTTGTGAGATCAAAACGATATCGTTTTTCTTCTTTTATTATTATATGAAACTAATATTAATTAATAAAACGACGGAGTTTTGATCTCATAAAAACGGAGCTGTTTTGGGTCGTCTCCAACCTTGAGACGGGTTGTGAGTCGACCCATTTCATTGAACCGGGTCGCGCGACCAGTTGTTTTGCCCATCGAAATCTTATGATTCCGACCACCATTTTTGGCAAAATTTGTCCCGTTGGCTTCGTCTCTTCATTCTCGACGACGCAAATGGTTATATTTTTGTAAAAGCTACCATAAATTGAAACCCAACTCAAACTTCAATTTGCACGGGTTTTAAATTTTTTTGTAAAAATTTTAATTATTTTCTCAATTTAATCATACAATATTCTAACATTTTGAATCATAAAAAAAAAATATAACATGAAAAAACACAAATTTCTTCTAAAAAATTTTAAAAAAATTAATCAAATTGTTTTTATTTTTAAATTTAATGTTCATCACAAAAATTAATTAAAATTACTGAAAAAACAAATACTGTTCATCACGTGCAATACACGTGCATTTAACGAGATTTTTAGACAGAAAATGACGTAGGTACTAACAGTGCAACACTTTTACGAGTTTAGATACTCAAATGCAAAAAAAAAAAAAAATATTTAAGTACCCGCCTATAAAATCCGACATAATTTAGGTACTTCTGATATTAATAACCCTATTATTAATTAGTATATGAATAAATAAACATTTAAATGAATATTAATTTAAAAAGTGGAAAAATAAGTCAATTAATAATTATTGTTTATTTTTACTACCAAATTGGAAACTCAAAATGCAAGAAAATGTGGGTGAAAAAATGATCATACAACCAATAAACATCACAAAAGAACCACACAAAAAAAAAAAAAAAAACAATTCACAAAACTTTCCATGATAGAATTCTCTGGACCCTATACGTTTCTTCTAATATACACTAAAATACCCCAAAAAAAACCTGAGAAAATAAAAAAAAATTCAGTTTGGGTGTTGAAGAGGCTGATTAAGCAGAGAACTCCAAATGCAATCCACACTCTCTGTTTCCTCGAACTTGTCCTCCTCTTCCTCCGGGAAATCAAGCAAAGCCTCCGGTGACTGACATAAACACTGCCCGGAAAACGAAAACTCAAAACCAGCACTCGTAGTTATCGTGGAGGTCGTCGACGATGTCTCATCCAACGGCGACGAGAACACATCTTCGAATCTCCATTCCTCTGATTTCCAAACCACACCGTCTTTCAGCCATGGGAAATCGAACACTCCGTCTGCCAAATTGGACTCCTCCGACGTCGTCTTGTGGTGGTGGTCCTCATCGTCTTTGTAATCTTCCATGATACCAGATCCCAGACCATCTTGCTTCTTTGCATGTCTCTTTGAATTGGAAACATCTTTCTCCTCTTGATTTTGATCTCCTTCTCTTCCTCTCTTCTTCTTGTCCTGCTCCATCTCCATCAATGGAATCCGAATACCCTTTTCTGTTGAGAAACAGAGGAACAGTGATCTTAGATTGACAACCCACGACACTATATATATACATTATATTGCCTACTGCCATTGATAACTTGTTGGTGAGCATGAATTCCAAGAGGTTCAAAAGGGCAAGATCTGTTTTTTAATAAGCTCTCAAACTACCAACCTTTTGCTCCTCTTCTGGGTCAGATTTTTTTTTCTTTAAAATAAAATCAAATTTGGCAACCAAAAAATAAAAAGATGATATATATGTATATATATATATATATATATTGTATTTCTATAAATAGAAAAAGGGTCATCGAAATGAGATTCATGAACCAAAGATTTGCTGAAGATGGATCAGGGTTTGGTGGGTGTGTGTATGTATGTGTTACGAGATTGGATGAAGTAAATTTGGAAAGAACAGAGCCAAGGTATCCATGGATGGTAGTGAAAATTTTAGTATGGAAATGAATGCTAATGAAGCAATGGAGATGAACTCCTAGTGATTTAACAGTAATACAATGCTGCAAAATCTGATTAACATCAAAGACGAATTGGAAAGATTGGTTTTCTTCTTACTTTACCTGTACTCTTTTGGATTTTCTTCTTGTTGCTGTTTGGATTGCAATGCAAAACGTGTTGCAGAAGAATGATGCTGATGATTAGAATGGAGAGCTTTGCATCACACGCTATGCGATTTTAAGCTAAATCGTCTCCAACCACACACAGTACCATCTCACGCTTTTTGCCCGTTCCTTCTCTCTCTCTTTCTCTCACAGCATGAAAGAAATGAAACAGATGGGTTGTTTTAGTTTTCCTTCTTTTGCGTTCCTCTCTCTCTTTCTCTCTCTCTGTCTATCTATTTTTAGTTTTTCAATTCCACAAGGCAGCAAATCACAATTACCCATTTGAAAATTTTACCCATCTTTTTCGTTCTCTTTCTCTCCTCTGTGATTTATCTCACTTTGCTGGTTTTTCCACTATTACACCCTCCTAATTTCCTATCCTATCCTAATTTTGTCTCCTCTAAATTACTAATACCACATTCCATGGCTTCTAATATTGAAAGAAGAAAGATGGTTTGTGAACTTGGGATTCTCAAAGTCGAATCCAAAGTGTTCAATCTTGTTTGTTTGCAGGAATTGTGTAAAAGCAGAGAACACATCAAAAAGTTTTCCTTCTTTTATGAATTTGCTTGATAAGGATGGTGGAGGATTCGAAGAATTCATGTGGGTATGGACAAATTTTAAACAAGAGTTTTACATGAGCAATAATAGCATAAGCCAATTACACCTTCCCTTCTTTTTGAGTTCTGTTTTTTTAGGAGGTTTGGTTTATGTGGGCATTATTGCTAGGTGCATTGAAAGAAGTCACTTGACATGTGAGTATGCCAAACTTTAGATCCGGAAATCATAGCACACAGAAAAAACATAAACAATTCTTCATGGCAAACAAAACCAAAAAAATTTCATACTCTGCTGATATTTCTAAAGAATCACTCGAGAACTAAAACAATTTCATACAATAAGATTTTTCTTTTCTTTTTTTCTTTTTTTTTTCTTCTTTTTTTTTCTTCTTTTTTTTTTTTTTTTTGTTCTATCCTCCTTTCCTCAATCAGTAAGCAGCCTGTGAATTCCACGAGTTCCAGCAATTTGCTGATGTCTTCAATTGTACATAGGAAATGCAGTAGTTTCCCAGTATAATCAAGGTTCTTCACGTAGGAGACAATTTTCTGCTATTCTCATATAAGGGATTACTTTTTCCAACTTTGAGAGAATGTTTCTTAGGAAGCCTAGACTGTTCAAAATATATGAAAACTCACAGGTTACCTGGTATCATCAATAGCGAACAAATACTTGCATTTGAGTTTTCCATATCAATATTATGCATTTCCATCTCCTAGTGTCCAGGACCATGTCTTCTCGACAATTACAATTTATAGCATTTCAGCTTCTTCTCCTTCTTCTTTGCGCCTCTTGTAGGTCATAAATACCATAAGTGGCAATCAGATAGTTTGTCATGAACTTGTTTCCAAAGGAACCCTTAGCCAGACAAACTCATGATCTATTTAAGCCTCTTATCTCTTTTCCAAAACTAAAGAGTTTATCTCAAATTTAAAATTCAATTGGCCATATATAATGGGTCAACATATCCATTTAGCTAGTCCGCTTTCCCTTCAGACTCTTATGAATGATCATAGGCACTGAAATTAGCACTACCAATAGTCCCCACAAGAACAAGAGCCATTACGGAAATGATGGAACCGATTCGTATCTCTCAAGATGATTTCTCTTCCAATCACCTTTGAGACATACTTGAATGCTGAATGACAATCACCGCAAACTCTTATGTTCTTCTTGATCCGTATGGTGGATCCAGGAGGAGTGTTCAGGAGGGCAAATGCTAGAGCAAGCTTCTCACTGTGGTACTGCAACTTTACTTCCCTCTCCTGCTGGTCTACAAACAAAAGTACATGGCTGGTGTCTGGGATATATCCAATCTCCTTGATTTTACTTTGGATCTTCTCCCACATCTTATGGATTTCTTCCCTCTGTGGATGAGCATCATCATTCGCCACAAACATGTGGACAGCATTTTCAATCTCGACCCAACTACAAGCAGGTTCCTTTTTCACCCCACTGTCTTTCATCATCTTTCTCACTTTTGCCGCATTATCCCATCTACCAGCAGAGGCATAGATATTATAGAGCAATATGTGGGGCCCTGAATCGTGGGGGTCAAGCTCAAAAACACGTTCAGCAGCATAAGCACCCAACTCCATATTCTTGTGCATCCTACAAGCACCAAGCAAGGCTCCCCAGACAGCAGCAGTGGGTTCAATAGGCATTTCTTTTATAAACCTCTCAGCTCGATCAAGAAGACCTGCTCGACCGAGAAGATCGACAACTGACACATAATGAGAAACCTGGGGTTCAACCTTGTATTTCTTCATCAATTCAAAATAATATTGTCCTTTATCCAAAAACCCAGTGTGGCTACAAGCAGTTAGAACGCATAAGAAAGTTATATCATTTGGTTCAATTCCAATCCTCAGCATTTCCTCGAACTGCTGCAAAGTTTCCTTTGCAAGCCCATGTTGTGCATATCCAGTAAGCATAGAATTCCAAGAAACCAAGTCTTGCTTTACCAACCTATCAAAAACTTTTTTTGCATCCTCGATGCTACCCGACTTTGCATACATGTAAAGTAGAGTATTCCCAGCAAAAGCAACAAGTCTTCCACCTGACTTAATCATATGTGCATGCACCCACTTGCCTTGCTCCAAAGAGCCTGTACTGGCACAAGCAGTTAGAATACTAGAATATGTAAAATGAGTAGGTTTAAAATCTTCCCTCTGCATCTTCCAAAACAATCTAAGAGCATGCTCTCCTTCACCCTTCCTGGCATGCCCAGCAATCAAAGCGTTCCAAGACACCTCATTCTTGCTCACCATGCAATCAAAGATTGACTGAGCTTCAACCATATGGCCATACCTAGCATACATGTCCACAAGAGAACTGCCCACATAAACATTGGAGACATAACCATACTTGAGACAATATGCATGAAGCTGCCTGCCATGCTTGTCCATTGTCTCGCCTCCAGAAGCCTTTAACAGGCTAGACAGAGTGAACTGGTTGGGCTCCAATCCATGTCGTAGCATTTGAGGAAACAAAGCAAGAGCTTCCCCAGGTTGATCATTCTGAGAATAGCCAGTAATCAGAGCAGTCCATGTGACCATGTCCTTAGCAGGCATTTCATCAAACAGCTTTCGAGCATCGTCGAGTCCACCACATTTAGCATACATGTTAAGTATGGTGTTCCCCATCACGAGGTCATCCCTGAACTGAGAATTGAGGATATGGGCATGAACGATTCTTCCTTCTCTGAGCTTTCCAATCAGGGTACATCTCTTTAGCAAGTTATTGTAAAGAGTCCGGTCAGCTTCCAAAGAACCACGGTCAATCAAGTCCAAAACATGGAGTCCAGTCCTGGAATCACCATAGCTCTTGCGGAAAAGGTCTTTATCTTGGATTACGCCAGAAGCGTAGCAGTCATTTCCTTCAGACTCCGAATCAGAGAAAAGGGCCGGAGTTGCAGAGCTGCCAAACTGACAAGACGCTAAAGTATGATGAATCTTTAACAAAACGACGACTTTTCGAACAGGTGGCAAAGCCATCACAGAGCAACAAGGATTTACTACAGTGGATAAGTTTCTTCATAGCAAATTAAGAATGAGCTTTAAGTTTCTCAGAGCAACATTTTCAGCATTTTTGGTCCCTATATTGGGATGAAGGAAACTGGCTTTTTCCAAGCCACAGGTCAAAATGCAATTATGCATAAACCCGAAATTTAGCAAAAGCTGATACCATCCGGTAGCTTTTATAGCATATTACCTCTAAATATAGAACGTTAATTGCCCATTATAAACTGCCTAATAAAGCCCAGTAGATGATTTATGTGTTTACATATACATATACAAGTCTTGTGTCATATTTTTAGCCCAAAAATAAGTCATTATATCCAATAAGATTAATGGGGGAGTAATAAACAATGTGGGAGTGTAATATCAAAAGAAAAGCCTTGCAAAATATTAATGAAACTATTTTTACACAATCATCAAGATACAAACCCATTTGGACAAACTAATCCTTCACCCACCCATCAACTTCCTAGTCTTCTTTCTATACAACAGATATCTTCCACTTACAGGGCTAAGGGCCAACAATGATCATTTACAGCTCATTAACACAGAGTTGATTACATGCGTAAGAAGGCGGTTGCTGTTTGCTTCTGAAGGTGAGATAGTAGGCAGATTCCGGTGATGACTCAGTATCTGATAGACCTGTTCGAAGATGGGTCGGATATGCACTGAGATCATTGGATCTGTTGGATTTATGGCAACAGCTACGTCTGTCATCCATGCCAGCTTCTTAGGTGTATCATTGCTAATATCACAAGCCAATTGCTGGAGAAGGGCCAGCAGAACTCCTTGGCTTAGAGGGAGTGGCACCAGTGACAAAATCCTCTGTAAATCGACCTGATGAAAGATGCAGAAAAATAGGTTATTGTGAATACTTACAACTAGAATGGGACCCAGATAATATCATAAATCACAGCCAACTAGATAAGTACACAATTACAATTAAGACATAAAAGTAATGCAACCTAACTTAATGACAGACTTCTAGAGGTAACAAGTCAATGTCAATTCATCTTATATGGAGTTAAAGTAGTTAATTTTAGTCAATTCTAGGACCTGCCTACAATTAATAAGAGTTCTTTCCTGTAAACATACCTTCATTTTTAAAAAGAACCTAAGCAAATAGAAAATAGTCACCTTGCAGTAGCTTTATCCAAATAATAAATAAACATTTTATACCGCAATGAAATATCCCTTTCAAAAAACCCAAACCATCCTAATTTTAAAATCCAATAACAGAATTGACAACTAAATGAGATGACACTATAATTGTTTTTTGCTTAAAAGATATTTGCAGAGTCCAAATGGGCTCAAAAGAAAAGCATCTCCTTGCATCTGCACCTACAAGCAAAATTGGGCATACCTGAGAACACAACCAGGAAACTATCGAGACATCACTCCTGTGCAGGGCTCCAGTGAATGCTTCCTCAAATTTCTGCTCAGCAACCAATCTAGATAGTTCTTTAATTGGGTCAACAGGTGCCTCAGCCTGATAGACAGATCCCTTCATATGTTAGAATGCCCAGCAAAAGTTCTTCAGAAAATATATTGCATTATGTATTTAGGATCCAATTTCAAATAAAAAAGTGATCACACATCCCCAACATGTATGATCCCTGTGAAACCGCATAGTGAGAAAGAGATACCATCTCATGTAGACCAGACAAAGGTCCATTACTCAGCTGTGTTGCCGAGGGACTTGCTGCTTTTGAGTTGGCACCTGCAGCTGCAAAGGCTAACAGCTTGCGTTGGCCATCAGCTAATTCACCACTCAAGGTTCGGGTGATCGTTGATGCCGAATTAATTGCATCCTGGGAATACATTAGAATGCGTATTTAGCATAAAAACACACAACTATCGCAATAAATATGTATAGGTGAAATGAATAGCAATTAGTTAGCTAAGGCTTTCATTTGAACAAGTATTCTACTTATGTATAGGTGAAATGAACAACTGTTAGATTTTAAATTTTACTTTCAAACTACATCATATGCGTTCTTTAAAAAAAAAACTATAATCAGTGATAGTTTATTACGACATGTTTTAAATCTATATAATTCACACAAAAATAAAATACATTATAGTTGAAAGAAAATAGGACAGAGATCCAAAATAAGTTAAGATATGGAGCAAAACTATCCAATGAAAGATAAGCAGTACTCAGTATTTCTCCCACATCACCGCATGTCATAGAGAGAGCATTAGAAAAGGCCAAGAATAAATATGCACTCTAACCCTACTAAAATATCACAAGTCATACATACCCTCAACGTAACAGCCAGGGGAGAATGTGTGGACTCAAACTGTTGCTGAGCAGCAGTTGTATGTTTGATAAGCCCTCCTTGTAATGTGGCATCAACTTGCTCAAACATGTTTTTGCATGACATCTCAAATGCCGGAATCATTGATGCTTCTAAGCTAGTCCTTAATGCATCCTGAAAATAAAGATCAACTTTCTGAACGGGTGCACCAAACTCGTACAATAATTTTTATTTTTATTTTTTCTCATTTATGTCATTAAACAAAAAACAATTTTATAAAAGAAACATAATTTTTTATTGAAACAAAATGAAATTACAAAATACAGTTGAGGATGAGAATTCAAGTCAAAATAATTTAAATAATATAGGGTTCTAATCACAATTTTCAATTTGTGAGAATTCAAGTCAATAAAAATAAAACAGAGAATGAAAAATATTACAGAAAATAAACAACATTTCTAGGGATCTTAAATTAAAAAATGAATTAAAGATTAAAAAAAAAAACATCTAAGCTTGGGCAAATAAACAATGCATGTGCAAAAGAGAAGGATTCTTGATTACTCTAGAGGTGGGCAAAAAAAGAATCCCAGTGATCTTAAACTTCAACTAAAGATGTCATCATGTGATTGAAGAACCAATTTTATGAGGCCAGATTTTTGAGTGACCAGGTGAAACAAGACAGGTGTGTCCTTCTCTAAGAGATGCAATGCTCATTAGAAATAGTATCAACTAGATCCTTGAATCCTTCAACCACTTTAAAGAATAATACTTGCAAAAAAGTAATTCTTAAAGCGACTAACATTTGTCAGTGCTAATAAAGTAAATACACAACCACATACCATGTGAATAAACATATATACCAATACTTAACAATTCTTCAGTGTTTCGCAAATAAGCTTATCAGTTAAAACAGTTTTCAATATATCTTCACAAATCATACAAGTCCTCTTACACATCCTAACAATCAGACTGCTTGTACTTGCATTTGTATGAACCAATCTGACCTTTTGTTATACAACTTAAAATTTGTTGAGAATGTCCCGTGATTAATCAACATTGATATTGATGCTCCGTAATTTAATAGGAGCATTAATATTTATGGTTCAACATGGTAAGTGAGAGTCCTAAACAGAACATGACAACCCACAATAGAATAGGACAAACAGCTACCATGATGATGGGAAGGATTTTCAACAGGAGTGAAGATTTGCTAAATTCACGAGAATCAGTACTGGGGAAAATGCATTCATATTACTTTTGTAAGAAACATTGATTTTCATGAAATCGCAATCACCTGAAGAGCTTGCTTTCCAGAAGTTTGAAACTGTGCCTGGATTTGCCTAGCCACCGTGGCTTCAAGTTTAGAATTAACTGATTTCTCCAACTGACTCACTGCCTTTTCTCCTACTCCTTTCTGCATAATATTGATAAACTTCATCCAGTCATGTTTATCTATAGACAAATCAAATTATGTCTTTACAGCTAACAAAAATTAAATGTTAACTGTGTTTGGGAAAGCATTTGAAAGAAAGAGCACGTCATCTAGAAGATTAGAATAAAGCCATTCAGAAAAGAATGCAGTTTCAGAAAACTTAATTCTCTATCATTTATGACATAGCTGCATTTCCTACAAGAGCTCCATGATAATGGTGTTCCACCAATAAAATTAACACAAGCAAATAGAGCAATTAGAAACCAATGAAATACTTAAAGAATGATGCCCTGGTGAAAATTTTAAAAGTTTGAACCTGGAAACACTCAGTAATAGCTGAATTTATGGATTTCTCCAGAATTTGAGTAATTGCACGAGCTACAGCTGGTCCTACTGCAGCTATTTCCTTCTTCAGAGTTTTTTCCAACATGGACAGCAAGTCCTTGTTTACAAAATTGGTCAACAAGTTCATTATTTGCTGTGTACGGTCTCGTTCTAACTTTTCCTGCTTAGCATTTTCTTCCTGGAAACGAGCCCACAAAGCATCTGTGTTAGCCTTGACAACTTTCTCCAAGCTCCGGCCCAAGGATCCCTCTAATCGTCTACCTTCTTTGGTAACTGGGACGGAAACCATCACATTCAACTGCTTCTGCAGTTCTTTTTGCATACTCATTAACTGTAATTTATAATAGATCATGAACCAAATGTGTCAAAATTATTATTATAGGCAAAACAAATCAACATGTCAAAATCTACATTTAAAAAAATAAAGAATGAAAAGTGATTGCTAATGTTGGGCCCTAGGATTCTAATGCACATAGGCAAAAAAGCAATTCTTAGAAGAATGAGATCTAAAAATTTATTAACCAAAGTTATTTCTACAGAAGTCCTAAAAAGACACAATAATAGATAAATACAAGCAAAGAGATAACCAATTTTCCATCAAGTTCATAATGTATACACGTAATAATGATATGCCAATACCCCATCAAGTTCATAATGCATACATATAATAATGATATGTCAATATTCTAAAGTCTGAAAAATTACCTGATCCAGTGTATCTTTCATGGTTGATAACTGGGGAAAGGTAGCTGCTGCAGCTGAAGCACCTGAACTTCCATCTGGTTCATTGGATGAATCCGTGGAGTTAAATGGGCTTGGAGAAGGGGAAGATGAAGCAGATACTTGAGAACTTTTCCCCTTCTGCCTTTTGCCTTTTGAAGCTTGCACAGGGGGCGGCAAAACTGTTGTTGGAGCTTCTAACTCACCAGCTTTTGAATCTTGAACTTCTTCCTCACCGGTGTTTGGAGGTTGCTCTAGTGCCTTTGTAACACCTACAATATTACACTGCAGAACACCCTCTCCGCTATATGTTTCCAAACAACAATCTCTTGCCATCTGAAAGCTAAGATCAGAGGCCTGGGAGTAAAAAGATTTTTCCTTTTTCTCTGCCTGAATAACCTGGGATTCCCCATGGACATCAGACTCATTATTGTTGCCAGTTTTCATTTCACCAATAACTTTAACCTCTTTTTCAATGCTATCTGCATCATTGCTGACAACAATATCTTGAACCTTTGCCTCCATGACACCCATGCCCTGACTAAACTGAGAATTCTCAGAAGATGAAGCAGATACAGATAGTAACTCAGATGGAGTTACCAGATGGGTAGGACGTCTAAACATTGTAGAAGAACTAGGAAGCACAGAAATATCATCCTCAGCACCATTTTTATCTCCGTTCCTCTGGTTGTCACGTGAGGAAGATGTATCAGCATTGTTATCTTTGACAGAGTCCATTCTCTGGTCAAATGAATGAACAAGAACTGGCTGGTCACTAGCATGATCACCGATAATGCTATTCGCAGAACTCCTAAAACCAGATAAATTTCTGGACAACCTTGGACTCAAAGAAAGAGGAGGTGATTTAGGGTGCAAGTTTTCAACTCCACTATGAGATGGCAAAGCTATTGGCTCAGTATCCATTCCAGAAGAAGCAACTTCAGGTAAGCTTTCAGGATCAGAAGAAGCCAACTTTACAGGCTGGATAGTTAATAGGGAACTTTCAGAGCTCATATAAGGCATGGAGGACAAATTACCAACAGATGTTTCAGAGGCTTCACTTGTCTGTAGTGATTCAAAAGTAGCAGAAGCATCAAAAGCTTGAGAAGCACTAGGATTTGCTTTCTCCAACTCGTTGTTGTCAATAGGCGGTGGCAAGCACTGAGATAAATCCAGTGCATACTGCTGAATAGCTTGTGTTTGAACACAGTAGACCTGAACTACATGATCGCCATCAGGTAAATTATCACTAGTCCCAGTAAGACTCAAGATGGGCATTGTGACACTGAACTCAGTGATGTAATCCATTCGGGTTGCAGTTGGATTAGACCCATATTCAATATGTACAACATATATGGCATTCTTTTTGGCATTTGCAAGTAGAAATAGGCCTGCACGAGGCAGTGCAACAACTTGATTAAAGAAAGCATCCTCAGCCTTGGTTTCTGCAGAACTCATAATATGCAGAGTCTGAGTACACTGCCATGATTCAGCATCACTAGGCAACAACCATCCCTCCTCATTTTCAGAGGCCCACATCTTCACTTCCCTGTTCAGTGGGCCCTGCAAAAGGGGAAAGATTTAAATGAGAGTTTGATATATTTGTAACGAAGATAGTACTAGCAAAGCCAAAAAAAATAAGTAATACAGAAACATGGAGATGTCATGCACCATGTTTCATATGATAGGAAAGAAAAGAGATGCATGTACCGCTGTGATAAGAACAATGTGGTCAGGGCGATGAGGAGCAGTTAAGAATGTCACAGAATTAACAGGTAGACCATCATGAGGTCTTAGCACAGCAATTGGTGGTGCTTTACGGTCCTCCCAAATCTTCACCTGTCGTAGAATAAAACTGGTCGATCAGAGAACAATAAAGAAACAAAAGTACAGTCCTAGTATACATATACATTAATAGTTCCCGCCGCAATTGAACTGATCCATGAATGATGAATCAGGTCAGATTTTATACTAATCTAATCCTGCTTACTAAGCAGTTTCTTATAACATAATAACTGACAAAACTACTAAGGTTGCCAATTGATAATTGTCCTCTGCTTTCCCAAAAGAAAGACCACCTCTAGATGGATAAGACCACATAGATAGGGAACAAGTCTGCATTTTCCTGTGATCCTCGTCATAAATGTTAATATCACCATTCAATGGAACATGAAAACAAGACACCTTTAAAAATATAATACCAGGCTCAGTAAATAACTTTGCTTCGTTAGCTGGCCAGTAACGTTGTTACTTCTTTCCATTTCATTAAAATACAAAGCAGATTCCATATATGGGCTCGCCTAGTTTCATCTTCTAATATCATTTATCTGTAATCTTTTATTTTTTATTTTGGCAGGTGACATTTGGAATCAACAATCTCTAATTTCTTAAAAAGAGCAGGCTAAGAAGATAAACTGGAAGGTGACAATGCAATTGGTGAAGAATAAACAAAACACCGACCGTGCCATCTACTGATGCTGAAGCTAACCGGCTCTTCATCCACTGGCACATTGACAACTCAGTAATTTCACCGTCATGGTTACCAACTAACTGGACCCCATCAACCAGCTTATCAAGGGGACATTTAAGAAGTTCCTCAGCTGAAAACATTTTCCCTTTTCCGAATTTTGTCGTATCAATTTTCAGGATAAGGTTGTTAATTGCTACCATTAAAATTTCCTGTAAATGATAATTGTTAATCAACTAAAAAGACAAATTTGATTACCAACCAAGCAAAAATAGGATTATAACATAAATGGTATATCCATCATTACTTGTTTGTGAGGATGCCAACAGAGTCTTGGATGAACTGGTTTTCCCTCTCCTACTATCTGGATGGCAACAACAATTTTCCCAGTAATTTGAGGTTTGTCCTCCTCACCTGGGCCTTCAGTAATCCTCCATATGAAAACCCGTCCATCAACACTTGCACTATAGAGAATGGAAGTTAGCATTCTAATAAAATGAATGACAAATGGAATGAAATTCAGATAGAGACTTTACCTGGCCAAAAGGTGAACATCCTCAGCAAAGAAAGCCATATCTGTCACTCTCTGTGCAATGTAAGAATATACATATTTAATGAGAAAGAGAAAGGGAGATAAAAAACAAAACAGATACTGAATGGTCCCGATGTCAAAACCACACCCATTAGAATTGGGAAAGCCACAACTACTAAAAAGTAAAACACTACTTCCACAAATACCTTCACTCAGTTTAATTTGTTATCTACCATTGCCATCACATTTGTCAACACTAAGAACTGGATGATTTTGGCCACCATAGATAGTGAACAGCATTTCTAACAGTTTAGCAATATATAATGAATCTATTTCTTGTTTGATTTTTAACTTACACGACAAACAATTTTTCCATCTAGTGGAGGGAGTGAGCCAATACAATTGGCCACTTACTGATCAACTGTTGTACTTTAACCATATAATATCACTACAATTTATTCATTACCCTATTGAAGTCCGACAGCAACAAAAGTCTTGCAATGTTAATCGTATGGTAAGAGGAACATCTCTCAGACCTAGACCTTGTGAAGTTAGTTAATCGTATATTCGTATGGTAAGTCTCACAATGTCTTCTTAAAACGTCACCAGCTTATATGATAAGCTGGTGACATTTTATTGCATTCAGTATCTATCGAGTTGCTTTGTATGACTTTCACATGACAAATGTCACCAGAAAGAGGAATCTGAAGCAACATATAACTGCCAAGAGTATTATAGGCAAGACTAAAGCTCTAAAGCATTATAAATAGCAGAATTCAATACAGTAGACAAAAGGGGTTGCTATAATAGGGTTTCATGGGGATGTTTTACTCATACGAGATTTCCAACATACTAACATAACTTGTTTTAAAGGATTCAGAATATTGAGCGTAACTATCCTAACTAACTCTTCAGAGTATTTAGCAACGTAAATTGTCTAGTTTTCCTATTTGATAGGTCTTTATAATTACAGGACCAGTAACAAGTAACAGTTGTGGTTTATTCAAGGACCTGAATGGCAGTAATACAAGTGCAATTGTAGCAAGCAGCAGCATGAGATGAGAACAAGATGAGGAAAAGCTATTAAGAATTTAAAAATACAGCTAAGACATACAAAGCCATTAAGAAAATTTGAGTAGCAAGTAGCAACTAAGACTGATGAATGAAGGAATCAAATAAAGTAAATGAAATTATTAGCCAATTTTTTTTTTTTTTTGAAGTAATTGAAATCCTAGATCGATGCATGTAGATAAAACTGAACCAAGTTAAAAAGATTATCGTAAGTTTCTTTTCTTTTCTTTTCTCTTTTTTTTTGGTGAACAGATTAAAAAAACCATATAAATGTGCATCTAGCAAGCACTTTTATTTGTACCCATTAAAGAAAAATCGAAAGACATATACCAAAATTCCAAAATATATATATATAAATATATATTACTTCCTTCCGCATTGCAAACAAGATGAACAGAACAAGCAAGTGGAACCTTTCCTGAGATCCATGACTAGAAATTCCAAAGTTTGATAATAATTTTAACTTGTATCAATCAAGCTAGTAGTTCTGCCTTACATCATAAGCCCAAAACTTCAACTTTCCATAACATTAAACCAGCAAACAAAACTGAAAGATCAACTTCAGTCCAACAAACACATTATGTTCAAGTTAAACAAAACCAAAAAAAAAGGTACGAGTAATGTTGATATTTAACGCTAAGAAGAAATTCCAACCTGGTTATGGCCACGAAGCAAGGCTCGCAAAGCAGTATTAATATCAAGAACCCGGATCGCACCGAGCTTGAGTCCATAACATATATAAGATTTGTTAACCGCAATCTGATGGCCAAGAACGAGACCGGGATCGGAGCCGTACTTAGTGATGGGAGCGACTTCCAGCTGAGGCTGCACTTCACCTTGCAACCTGACATCGATGTCGTAAACCACTTTCTCGCCCATCAAATGCCGTCCCCTCGGAACCTTTCTGCTAGGCAACCTCATTGGCGTTGCACTCTGGTTCTGCTGGGTACCCAAACTGAGAGGCGGAGCCGAAGGGCTCAACGACGACGACGCCGCCGCCGAGGAGGAGAGAGGGACAGCCGTCGTCGGCAAATCGGGAGGTTTTTGGTTGCTCAAGAGGGCCATCAAGCGAGCACCACCGTTTGAATTTGGAGATGGGGAAGTGGGGGGTGCGTAGGAAATGGGTCTCGGGCTCGGTGGCTGCATGGGGAAGTGATGGTTTTGTTGATGGTGGAGATGGAGATGGTCTTGAGGAAGCTGCTGATGATAAGGAAGATATTGAGGATGGAATGGGTAGGAAGGACCAGTCGGAGGAGGGTAAGAAGAAGTGGTGGGATATGAAGAAGAAGAAGATGAAGAAGAAGAAGAAGGAAGAGAAGGAGTTGTAGTGAGATTGATATTTGGGGGAATAGGAGGTGAGAGGCTGGGACTTGAAGATGAAGAAGAAGAGGGTTTGAAGAGCTTTTGCATATCAAAGTGACCAGCCGCTTGCTGATGTTGTTGTTGTTGTTGTTGTTGTTGTTGGTGGTGGTGGAGCTGGAACTGGGTTTGGTTTAGATTTTGGTTTTGGTTTTGATTTAGATTTAAATTCGGATTTGGATTTGGAATAATCCCAGTTGGGGAAGCCATTGAAAGTAATGATTTTTGTGACGCTACCCCACTGATCTAATTAATAACAGAGATACACTTTTACGACGAAGAATCCACAGCCCCCAAAAAAAATGAAAATAACAGATCCAGACTATGCGATTTGGATTTGGATTTGGATTTGGTTTTTCTTTTTTTTCCTTAGGTTTGGATTCTCTTTGTTCTTCTTCTCCTGGTTTCTTTTTTTATTACATATATTTTTTCTGGGTCGAATCTTAATCTAATAATTAGAAAAAAAAAAAAAAGACTAAAGACTAAATAAAAAAATCAAAACAAACCCAACAAAAAACTAAACCCATATTTCTCTTTCTCTTCTCTGTCGCGTCTTGATTTTTTTAATTTTTTTTTGTTTTTGGGGGTTAATTTGTCGACGTCTTGAATTAGTGACCAAAAGTGGACGAAGTCTTATTAGAGTAGATTATTAAATACTTATTAGCAAATCACTTTATATTTATATTTATATATACAATAGTATTTAGAATAAGAATGGAACATCATAATCGCCAAAAAGGGAGAGATTGACGGCAAAAACGTAGCTAGAGGAGAGATTGGCACAGAGAAAATTCACATACACATTATTTGTTTTTTTTTTTTTTTTTTTTTTCGTTATTTATTTAGAAGGGGANTTTTTTCTTTCGTTATTTATTTAGAAGGGGATAGGGTGAGAGGCAGAGCAGACTGAATGTCCAAGATATTGAAATGAATACTTTTTATTTTTGTAAAAAGGGAAATTTGCTTTTTGGTGGTATTCTTCTCATTATGTTATTGTGTCACCAGCTGAGACTGATCTAGTGCAGCTCCGAATCAGTCCCAATTGCTGACACTACATTTCTAGTATGAATCACACTAAACTTAGAAGCTGCAATACATGCATGGTGTAAAATCCAGACACACGTTTGTAAAAAAAAGAAAAAAAAAAAGAAATGGTGATTGTTGAAATAGCCAATCTCCAGTAGCAGAGTTGTAACAAGGTAGCATGCAGACTACCTTGAATACCCTTTTAATTTGACAGAAATCCATCCAGTCACTAAGCTGATTTAAATCATCTAATTTTGAAAGATCCCATGGGTGAGTTTATTATTGATTTAGCCAAAATCAACATGATAAAGAAATGGTCACACTACAATGGCTGTGTATTCACAAACTGCAATTCCATTCAATAAAACTAACGATGAATAAAACAACTGTTAGATATACAATCAAACCGAAACGACATAGAGAAGAATTATACAGATTTTGTGTTTTTTTTTTTTTTAAGTGCATGTATTAAAAGACGAGAATATTCAGAGACAAAAGGAAAAGAAAGGCAGTAAAAAAAATGTAAGAGACACAAGCAGATAGATTGTCTTCAACATGACAAATGAAACATCAAATTTTAACTGCAACAGCCTCCAGCTTGAGAGGAGGAGCCATCTCTACCTCCTGATGATCCAGGAATTCCACCATATCCAACTTTTATTCCATAAGACTGCAAAGAAGACCAAGAATGGAGTATCAGGAACACCACCTACGCCTCTCGTTAATTCAATGTATATTGCAAGCCATTTTGTTTTTCCAATTCATGATAATAAGTAATGATATTAGCAACCATTAGCATCAATGACATGGTATTTCATATGAAAATGAATGCATATCTACTGCAAAATTCATCCTTCAGCAAAATCCTAGATGCACCAATCAAGACGTGTAGCTTGCAAATTCCCTTTCCAGTTTTACTAAAACAATAACTGAAATGTGGGCATGGCATGAAAAAATAAATCAATAACATTACACAATGAAAAAAGCTAACCTCATTAGATACATCAAAAACTCCATCCTGAATCTTCTTGTATATGGTTGCAGCAGTCTTGATAAAAGCCTGAACCAAAAATCATCACCATTAGAAATATAAAGATATGATGACAGAGGCAAGGAATTGAAGCTAATGAAAAATTCAAGTTCGTGTAAAACAAATTCTACAGTATATATGTAATATATGGTCACCTCCTCAACATTCTGAGCAGTTTTAGCAGAGGCCTCCATGAAGATTAATCCATGCTCCTTCGCAAATTGCTCACCTTCCTCTGTGCTTACAGCCCTTCTATGAGCAAGATCACATTTGTTACCAATTAGCATTATTGTCATGTTTGCATTTGCATGCTGTCTCGCATCTTCCAGCCAGCTAGCCAAGTGATTGAAAGTTTCCCTCCTAAACACAAAATAACCAAATTGTCATTACCAGTTTTAGAACTTCGTTATGTAGCACAAATGGACTTAAATATACATGCAAATATGTACAATAGAGAGAACGCACTAGAAGTTATGTTTATGCTATTCGTTATATTTTGATATGGATACAGTTTATGTATCCAATCTGGCTGCCAACAGCACTTCATTGTATTAGGCATCTCCATTTCAAGCAAAGCCCCATTAAATTCAGCAACAGCGTTACCAAACCAAAAAAGGAAAGGAAAAAATAAAAAATTCTAAGAACCACCTATGAGCAAAGGTAATAGTTAACATAAGTCAGTTATTTTACTTGAGTGGCAAGAGTGTCCCAAAATAAAAATGAAAAAATAAGTCTACTATGATAATAACCATGGGATTGACATATACACAACAAAAACCTCCAAAGCTTCTTGGAAGAAAGAAAAACTCTATTCATCACACAAAGTTAAACTGTCAGTTTACAAGTTAACTAAGACTTAAGAGTTAAAGTTTAATGGAAAATACCTGGTGATATCATAGACAAGCAATGCACCAGCTGCCCCTCTATAGTAGGATCTGGTTATTGATCTGAAGGACTCTTGACCCGCCTGGAATGTAGTAGATCAGCATCTAAAGCTTCTAAAGCAGAAACCACAAAAAAAAGACTCCCACAACCTCATATGACTTACAGAAAGTTATAGGAAGTAAAAACTATCCAATCATCACAAGTTACATGAGTCAGACATAAGCACTGCATAAAACAATGTTCATCAATCTACAGATTGATAGACAAACATATTATACTGCTAGAATGCTTATCATCAAATTTTTATTCGGTGAGCAACTCTGAGAACTTTATGGGCCCATTCTGGATTGGACTCGACTATTTTAACTCTAGTCCAATCAACTTCTAGGCTCAATTTGATTGGACTAGATTTAAAATAGTCCAGTGTGATCCAGTCTAGTCAATACAACAAACAGGCCCAGCAGGACCCCTTAATTGACCCTGATAAACTAAGTCTCACTCTTCTTTTCATGGAAATAGAGATGAGTACTAAATTCTCAACTCTTCCAGCTATTTGGGTAAAGCAGATATGATCTATAACCCCATATACAAACGAAGATTATTGCGTTGGAGTGATATAGAAAATGGATTTTTGAGCTTCATAAATCTAGAGTGCTTATCAATTTCAGCCAAAAATTAAAATTACTAACAAGTTACAATTGAAAAAGGATAAAAAAACAAAAAATAATAATAATAAAACCTTGGATTAAGAGATTGCACTAAGCCATTCTTTCGTTAGCGGTTAGCTGGACATTTATTTACTAATGAATTAAAAAAACACGAATTTACAGAGATCAAGGAACAAACCGTATCCCAAATTTGGAGCTTAATAGGTTTATTGTCAATAGTAATCATCCGAGCTCCAAACTCAACACCAATGGTTAAGTCGTGCACTGGCTGGAACCGCTTGTCCGTGAACTGAAGAAGGAGGCATGATTTTCCAACTCCTGCATAACCAAAAGAGTATAAATAACCTTTTTCTCAGAACAAAACAAAAACCCACAACAACTATATTGTATGTTTGCACCGATTATATTCCAAAAGTTCAATTCCCAAAACAAAACCCAAAAAGAACTATATATAAATATATATATACACACACACACATATCAAAATTGGGTATCGTGTAAAATCCCAAAGCCCTTTGACAAAAAAAATAAAAAATCTGCGAGAACATTCATAGAAATCAAGGAAATCTAGAAGAAAAACAGAATACCAGTATCGCCGATAATAATATACTTAAAGAGATACGCGTAAGACATATTCTTTTTCTTCCCCTTTACTTTTTATAAACAGTGACGATCAAACCCAAAAATTATATGTATATATACTGGATCACCGTGCCCAAAATCAATGAGATCTCGTTGTTTTCTCTGTTTGTCAAATTGAAGAAGAAGAAAAAGTATGAAAAAATCCAAAAAGTGTTGGGAAATTGAAATCTAAAACGTACAAGACTTCGTGTATATGTGTGTGAATGTAATATATACACCGAAGCGAGCGAAGGAAAAAGCAACGTGAGGAAGAGAGAAACAGGTCGAAGACTCTCAATAGAGCAAAAGCAAGGCTCTCTCTCACAGAAAAGAAACTCCCCCAAAAACCAAAACTGTTCCAGCGAAGCAATGCCTCTCTGTTGTCAGCTGTCACTTTAAAGCCCATTTCACCTTTCAAGCCCATAGTTCATTCCCATTTTCATATTGGGCCTTCTCTTTTCTCCTAGCCCATTAGGTTCTGTATATGTGAATTTTAATATTTTCTTTTATTTTTTATGCGGCATAAAATAAAATAAAAATTGACAACCTTTTTTTTTTAATCTATATTAAACTGCAGAATTTCGCCTACTTCAAAGTTTGAATACTGAAAGTGTATTCTTTCAATTATTTATGAAATTTAGAAACTACAATTCGCTAATAAAAACTACATCAAAATATTATCATATTGAGATTTCAACATGTTGAATAATTCAAAATACAGTTCATGTTTGAGCTGTTGGGTAAGTTATTACTAAACAAATCAAGATCAATGTCTTAGCTGCAGAGGAAACAAAAATTGTTTCTTTGTTGGCGATAACATTCTTGTTCCTTAACTGCAAAGGAACAAAAAGATTTGTTTCTTTGTTGTCGAAAGCATTGGCCTTTGACTCTCGAGGGAGTTTTGTTCTATTTTTAGTTATATTTTGCAAATGGAAGTTTTCATCATGGATATTATCAAAGTTTATGCAGTTCAACCATATAAAATAATTAATATTGAAACAATCTAACTTCTATAAATAAAATAATATTATTTATAAATAAATTAATAGTATCTGTAAATTTAAAAACATTTTTTATAAATAAAATAATAAAAATTTTAATAAAATAATATTAATATTAATCAATTTATAAATAAATAATATTATATGAACCATTTTAATTCATTTACAATACAGATAGTTGTCCTTAAAGATCCGCATATTCTATACCAAAATTTACTCAGTGCTAAAGGCAATTGAATGAAACATAATTAAAAAGTGCAAATTCTCATATATCAATTACAACCGTATAATTCAACATTGTTGCTATCAAATATACAGGTGAGATATCAGAAAAAGGAAAATTTGGATAATCCCACCTCCACCTCTATTGCTCTCTTCTTCATTTCCTATAACAATATCTTAAGGAATTACTACGTTTAAAAAGCTAAGATGATCACTACCCATCTGAAAAAAGAAAAAGAAAAAAAAATTAACTAGAAAATGGACAAGGAGAAAAACCACAACATAAAAAAGCTGCAAGCAAATCCCCTAACTTATCCCCCTCAATATTTTTAATTGATCAGCATCAAATATCCCCACATAAAAGATTCTATCAAAAAAAATAATTTCTGGACCGCATTCCGTATTTACACTCTAGATCAGGCCAGCACATCAAAATCCCAAATTTTTATCTTCTTCATCCACAACGGTACGTGTTTCTTTATACGTTGTGGCCTTGAAAAAACCTTCTTGCTAAATCAGAAAGAAGCATTCCAGTTTATTTGTGCATGTTGAGGCTGCTGATAAGCACCAGATGGGGGTCCTATGGTTTCAACAGCTCCAGCCGCAGCTTGAGGCTGTTGAAGAAGTGTTGAAGGAGCAGCCATAGCATGTCCCGGTTGATAAATTCCAGGGTAAGCGCCGTGACCAACCTGTCCAGGTGGAAAGGCGAGATGCTGTCCCTGCGGAGAGATGTTGTACATAGAATTGACCTGCTGCAAGCTGGGCATGTCTTGACCTGGAGCATGAATCCAGACACCTGAACCTTCGGTCTGCCAAAAACATGACCAGAAATCACCCCTCATAACTAATTGTACTCCATGAATTTAAAGGTCAACAAGCACAAAAGACAAAAATTACTCAACGGTGCAGTGACGCAAATATCAAGTTTACTCCCTATGAGATCTAGCAACACCTAATGGGGATTAAATGTTGTACAATAGATTAGACCGTAAATATCATTAGCACATTAGTAAACTAACCAGCTGTCCTGTGGTGTAGATCTGGTTTTCCTTCAATTGAGATGCCACAAGATCTTCATTACCCATAGAGCTTCCAGATGTAACTGCTGTACCAGGAGCATACCCAACAGGACCAGTGATAAATGAACCACCAGACTGAATACCAATATGAGCTGGATTTCCAGCATTGCTTCCTGGCTTGAATTGTGGAAGAGAAAATTTGACTCCAGCTGCTGCAGCAGCTGCGGGTGGTAGAAACACATTTCCAGTTGAAGGCTGTGGACTAAACCCATTGTGGCTCAAGAATTGGTGCATTGGGGGTGGCATGTAAAACGGAGGTATGTATTGACCATATGGAAAATAGTTAGGATAAGTCTGTCTGAATAGAGGAAGTGACTGTGGAGTCATAGCCATCGAGGTTGGTGCAGGTGGAGCTGGATTTGCACTAGACAAGGACTGAGAGTTTCCGCTCTACAATATCACACAAAAATAAGAAGAATATCAATTTGAATACTAACTGAGAAAATGCTATAACAAAGGGAAAATAATTATATGGACTACCAGTACTAAAAAAAAAAAATATATATATATATATAATGAAAATATTACAAAACAACAAACTCAAAGAATATTGCAGAAGTGAACTTGTTCTCTCCCCAGGAAAATGCAATAGCAACACCAAATTTACTCGTAGTAGCTGAGACCTAGACTATGAAGAACGAAGGGATAGATCTGCAATTATTTGGTTATGGAACCAAATCCAAAATGCTCAAACATGAAACAAGTTCTATAATCTCAAAATTATTGTCTTAAACTCTTAAAGAAAAAGGGTAGATTTACAACAGATTGAGAATTTAGAAAATCAAGGAGAGCTCTAACATTTGCCAAGACCAAAGAAAAACAAAATCAACAAAACCTAAATAGTGTAAACCACAATAACAAAACCAAACAATCCTAAAGAGCAACAGGATTGAACAGCTTACAGCAAAGTTTGAAACACGCGTTTCATGTGCCTGCTGTTCATGTCCTTCAAATTGTACAAGCTGGTTCCCAGCCATGTGAGACATTATACCAAGACCATAGTTTGGCCCATTTAAGACAGCTGAGTTCTGAGGCACCGGAGGCAACTGTACATCTTGCTTTGACTGTTCATTTTTGGAGTCTGTATCTGAAGGTGGTAGATTTTCAAGCACTTGAGACAAAGATTGCAAAAGATGAGGATTATCGCCTTGCACAGTTGAGGATGCATTTTGACTGCTGAAAAAAATAAAAACTAAAATAAAAAAGTACAAAATACCATGGTGACTAAGAGCACTCAAAAGAAGTACTTCACAGTATACAAAGGTCCGATTTCATTGGTTATAAGATAACCCAAAGATTAAATTTCACGCTTGCCTAGAAATAATATATTTGCAGTTTTATAAAGTGTCATGCCAACACACATAATGGTTTTTCACCAGTCCAGCAACAACCTAAACATTCTTTTCCTTTTGACATAAGCAAAGAAATTTGCTCAAAATATATTATACACACACAAACCCATGATAACTTCAGAAGTAAATGCAAACCAATAAATGTCCTCAAGACCAGTACTTCCTCATTTGCTGCACAGTCTCAAGTAACAACATATGCACATGGAACCATTTAAACATGTTGCTAATATATAGTTCACCAACCTAGTAGAAGGTTCTTTAGAAGGTTCACCACTATCCTGAGATGACTCAGCAGCACCCGTAGTATCTGCACCAACATTGGCTGAGTCTCCTTTTAGCCCAAAAGTAGCATCAAAGCTTCCAAAAGTCAATCCATTTTTTAAAGCTTCTGGGACTTGAAAATGATTTGGGAAAGTAACATGTTGCCCATTAGAAACACCTGAATCAGGTGCTTCGACTGCAACAGCTTCTCTCTCTGACGTCACAACTGTTACAGAAACATAAGCTGAGGGAAAACAATTCACACATGTAAAAATTAACATCAAGAACTCACATAAGTTATATTGACAAAAAAAAAACAGAACAAGAGAGGATATGAGGCTCTTAAGGTGACAGACTATTAGTGGTAGAATGAGGCATGATAGCTAAATTACCTTCATGGGTTGGTAAGGAAAGGGATTCTGAAATGTCAGACATCTGATCCCTTTCAAATGCTTTTGATTTGCTAGGAGAATTTTGATTGTGAATAGAATTTGCAGCACCAGGAACTGTTGTTCCACTCACTGGCAACCCCAAGTCAATGGCATCGGAAGCAGTTTTGTTTCTATGTTTATCATTTAGTTCAGCAGCCATCCACTGGCTTCCTGCTTCATCTAAATTTGTACTTGCACTAACAGAATGCCCCGGTAAAGAAGGTGCCAAGATAGAATCTGAAACTGAGCTATAAACACCAGATACAAGTGCTGGTGTAGAAGAAGTGAGTTGATCAACTTTTGAAGGGGACTTTCCTCTTTCAGCTTCCAGTGAACCAAAGAATGGGGTAGAGGTAGCAATAGTAGCAGGCTGAGGAGCTGAAGCCCCCAATTTGTTTGCATCAACAACTGAGCAGCTTTCGGGACCCATAGAGGCTTTCGAAGCATAACCGTCAAAACTCCCATTCGGTAGTTTTGTGGGGCCATTAGCTATGCCAGTCGATGTTCTGTGAAAAACAGGAACTAATGAGATAAACAGGCACAAACAAATCCACTTTTATCAATGACTTGTACTGAAACTAGTTTCAGTGTGAAAGAGTCCTGTATAAATATAAAAACAATAACACATGAAGGGAAAAAATTACTTTGAGACTTGTGGTCCAGCATTATTTTTTGTTTTCTGTGAAACTGTAAACGAAGAGGACATAGAACCTCTATCTGCAATGAAATTAGCTCCATTTTCTTTTCGAGCAGAATGCTTCCCACCACCAGCATCTAAAATCATTTGTAAGATGAAAAAGCTAAATACATCATTGAAAATCAACTGTGCAGAAACGTAAGGAGAAATTAAGACATTCCAGATTGTAATCCTCAGTTTAACTGACCATTTTGGCCAAAAAAAAAAAAAAGATGATCTCGTTATAACCATATTTAAATTTGAAAAATCAGTATTAAGATTAGAACAGGAAAATAGCTTTGAGAAAGACATGACTTTAAAGTTTGATTAAATGTTAAGACTCAGCCAGAAGAAATACCAGAAGCATAATTCCCTTGACCACCACCCCTAGCAACTCTCCTCTGTGTGCCTGTAGATGACCTCTCTTCAGATACTTTGCTGTTCGAATTCTGCACTTTTTAAAGCATTGGATTATTAAAAAATAATTTCTTCACTCAGCTTTAGTGAGCTGAAAAGTGTCAATATATTAAATAGCAGTAAGCAGCATAATGAATCACTCATTCAATGTGTTTCAAACACAGCATACAGTATAGATTACATTCTCAGTAAATTCCCAAAGCCTCAGTCAAATAATACAAATAGTGAAGACATTTTACCTCTTTTCTCCGATCACGCCTCTTTTTAACCTCGTGAAATGTATCTGCCAAGTGCCAACCAAATAACAATGTTCATTATTCTTCAGATATAAGAAAATCGCAGATGAATTTGACATCTTATGAGGATATCCATATCAACTTCTACATTAAATTGATAGGGAAGGGAATTTGCAACGAGTTGACATAAATAAAAAATTACACAGATCACACATAAAATATAATCTTTAAAAGGTTACAAATGACCAAAATAATAATGAATAACAAACATTTAAATGAATTGAAATTATCAAAAGCTGACCAAAGCATAAGAATCAAAATTAGGCAGTAAAATAACTATGGAAAACCAACATGCATATGGCATATTGCTGTAAAACAAATTAGTTATCAAAAAAAAACAACTATAAGAATAGATTAAATGTTCTCAGTAGTACATTACAAATTTTAATAGCAATTGAATGAGTCTAAACAAGCATGCCCTAACTTAGCTATATTTTTTAAATAACGATTCCATCTCTTACTTGAAAATGTAAAACTTCAGTCATAATTAAGAAAAGGGAAAAAAAATAAAAACTAAAAGCTCAGAAAAGCAATAAATAAATTCATTATATAAGATATTAAATACAAGCTATACTCCGTTTTAAAGAATATCAACAAAGAATGTCCATGGCGCGTTAAAAACAACAATTTAACTTCGTCGACTAGAGTAATATGACAGTTCAAACATAAATTTTATAATATCAAATTGATTATTTCAACTTTCTTAATTCCATGGTTAGTGAGGATAAAGATGAAAAAGAAATATAAAAAGAACTGAAAATTTCGATTCTTCGTTATCTTAAACCGCACAAAAAGGAATATTTTTTTGGTGCAGGATTTCCAACTAAGTTTAGTATTTATATGAGCTCAGTTAGATTAGACTTTGACCCCAATGCATTCAAAACAAAAAATAATTATATAATTGAGGGAAAAAAAACACTTTCCTACCCAGAAAGCTTCCTCCGAATAACTCAAAAACTCCTACCTTGCTTAAGTATAATCCAAAGTTCTGCCATTTCTCTTCTTTCAATCACTTTTTTTCTCAGCACCCAAAAACAACCCATTCAAAAACAATCAAAGTCCGAGAAAACCCATCGATCACGAGACGCAAAACCTCTCCCCCGAATAAATAAATAAAAATAAAAAATGAGCAAGAAAACCCAGATAAACAAAAACCCCCGTGCAAATGCAGAAATAGTCACATATATCAATACCTAAATAGAGGAGCTTTTGGGCGGTCTCGTTGGGATCCATGGAACACTCCTTAAGTACAGCATAGATTTCATCGTCGCTGTGCTGCTTGCCAGTGATCTCTCTTATGTCCTGGATCGTTTTCCGAACATTGCTAGGGATCGAAACCCTAGACCCCCCAACGCCGCTGCTCATATTCTACGAGAAAAGAGAGAGTGAAATGTTTTGACTTTGTTAATAGAGAGCATTGAATTATATATAGACATTTATAAGTCATAACCCCAACAAAAAAAAAAAAAATATATATATATATATAAAACAGGATATATATTCCCATACACACATGTATAAATGTATATATCTACCAAAATATAATTATTACACTGCAAGTGAATGTGTAAATATGTATGGACTTGAGAAGCTTTTTTTTTTTTTTTCATTTTTCTTTTTTGGGTTTTTGTTTGAAATTCTTTTTGTGGGGTTTTGGTGAAAATAAAAATAAGAATAATAAAAACAATAGTATTTCATAAATTAGGATTGTATAGATGGGGAGAGGGTTTAAGGAAAATAGACCTGAATTTATTTATTTTTGGTAATCAAAATATGCTTGATTGGGCTAAGAAAACGTTACCAAGGGGTATACCTAGCTGCTGGTGCACCTTGGTTTGCCATTTTATTTTTATTTTTTCCTTTTTCCGATGAATTTGGTTACCCAACTTGTAATAGCATTATCATCTTTTTCTCTTTTTTTATTTTTTTTAATAGTATTTTCTAAATAAATGGTAAGATTTTAAGTTTTCTTTATCATTACTGTAATTTTTAATCTAAAAAGAATGAAGTAAATTCTAAACTACCACTTACTAAGTATGGATGTGAGAGTTTTACTAACTAAATCGATTTTACTTGATGATAAAATTATATATTATATACTAATCGATGTTTTTATGTTATAGTTTTTTTAATTCATTTTTATGTTACAAATTATTCTCCCGCTAGCAATATATATATATATATATACACACACACACACACATATATATACATGTTATAAATTATATATATTTTATGGATGTCGTCTTTGTCTATTCAAGTTTTGATAATATCACTAGCAAATTTTACAACTTTAGAAATTAGAGAAACTTATTCTATTCAATACGAGATTTGACAGTGTATTAATGTTCTAGTTTTATTTCAGAAAAAAAAAATGTTCTAGTTTTATTTCATTGAAAATATTTGATTTTTCTAATTCGATGATATATAAAAATGTTCAAATGTTAATTTTCATTCAAAAAGGAATAATAATATTTACTTTAGTATAAAAATAACAAAATAAAATTACTTTAAAATTCAGAATCCCATGCCAAATGCATGAGTGAAAACTATATAAAATCGTAGAAATTTTCATTTTGCTTACTAAAGTACTTTGTAAGAAAATTTTATTTTTATTTTTTGGGTGCCATGGGTTAAGGGTCATTCGCTTAGATAGATATTTTATCAATGCAGTTAATATCTATATGACATATTTAATGATGAAGTTATTTATTTTCGAACAAAGAAAAGGCATTGTTTTACAATAAAAAAAAAGGGCATATTTATAGTGTTTATGCAATTAATATCCAAAACATTGAATATGTGTCAAAAGCAGGGCTAGTAACGACTGGCTCAATAGTGTAACAAATAATCATACTGAAAATTTCAGGTGCAACTCCTTTTTAAGTAAAGCTGGTACTTGTTTAATATTCTGATAAACATAATAATTTAAGCTTAAATTATTATGTTAGTACATAATAAGCTTAAATTCTTTATCAAAAAAATTAATAAGCTTATATTATTTTTTTGGGAGAAATTATATGTATATTTATATTATGTATTTGTACTGGACCTATGCAAGTGCGAATCTTCCTAAATAACGAAACAACTTAGCACAGTAACACAAGTTTACTGTTTCCACTTGTGAGATTTAGAAATTTGATGAAACACATAGAAAGTCATCTATAAGCATACCTTACATGTTTTTTAATACTCAATGCCATGGCTATAAATGGTAGGACCTAGTGCAATTATACATCTCCATTAATGCACTAGAAACAGAAATAACGGAATTTTGTAGATTTATCACAGTGAAATAGTTGACGTTTGGGAAAAATCCTTACCCTTCAGTCTTAGGGTATTCTTTTTTGTGAATGTCTCTATGATCAGTATGCATTTTTTTCTTTTTGTTTTTTGTAAATAAACCGATAATAGAGAGAAAACAAATAACAATTATTAGACATGAGTATGATACCAGCCTAATAACGATTTGAAGCTAAATTAATATCGTGATCGAGTGGAATAAAAATATTTTGACTTAAAGGTTAAGGAATCAATAGAATATAAAAAAATAAAATGGACCTTTTCGTTTTTTTCGTTTTTGGTAATCAAAATGGACCTCTCTTATGTAATGGCTATAGGTTAGCATTTATAGTTGCTTTTCTGGGCCTTTATTCTAACGGGCTCATTAATCAATTGTTAGAAACTTATTTTAGTTTAAAAGTTAATTACACTGGTAGCATTTGAATTATGCCATATATTAAAAGTTGATATCTAAATTTTATTTTTTTAGCATTTTAGAATTCAAACTTGCCAAAAATACATCCGTTAGTATCTATGCTCATTTTCATATAAAAAACTCTTGTTATTCTCATGTGCAATGCACATGATAAACAGTTTAAAATGTAGGGTTATGCACTGGCTTAGTTGGTACAATGGGAAAATTTTAGATTAAATATGCATAAGTTTATATTTTAGAATAAATTTATGATATTGCATGCAGTAAGTTATCGTGTGATTAAAAAAAATAGAAGATTACATTATTAAATTAGCAAATTGCTTAGGAATTGCATGAAATGGGTCAAAAACACGTGTATTATGTGTTTTGAATTATAGATGAAATTTTAGTAAGTATTACACCAAATTTATCATTTGACTTGTCATAAATGAAAATATGAAGTTAATGGGACTAAAATCGTTGAAAACGGTGGCCATAATCTTACAAGTCAAACAACCGAGGCTATTTGATCAGGTTTAGTTGAAATGACTCAACCCACAATTAAACTCAATAAAAACTTAAGAATCTTTGGGGCATCGATTTAGTGCTAATTAAAGACATTTTAACATTCAAGTCATATGTAAACTTTGAATGCTAAAGTTTATGGTATTTGAGATTGTGAGAATAAGATATCTAAATGGATGCTCAGAGCTGGGTATTTATAAAGCTTTATATAATATGTATTTCCTTATGGGATTAGATAATCAACCCTCCAACTCCAATGGGCTGGACTACAATGCCTTATGAATGTGTCAAGATTCTTCTTGTGTTATGATCTTTGCATTGTGTTATGTGTTAGGATTTGACTCATTGAGCCTACAATGTTGGTCTCGACTCAATGAGTATCCCTTTGAGCGAACAATGTTGATATGTTGATTCGAACTTGAAAAAAATATCTTAGCTTGGTTTGTGAGTTATGCGATAGCATGTGTAGAAGTGGTCTTAGATATGCCATGGGATGAATCACGAACCTAGTTGAGACTCGAGCTCGGCTAGTTTGAGTATAAGAGTTGGATCAATAAGAGTATATTTGACTGATGCCAACTATCCATGATCTCTTGGATGTCCGTGATAAATGGAACTATCTTTGATGTCTCAGACGACTGTATTTCGAATGTCCTATATGATTAGGCTTTGCTCGGCTTAGACAATGATAGAGCTCAACTCAGCTCAGACGGTTACGTTCTTAGTTTAGTGTGAAGAGGAAGCTTGTTTTAAATTTAATGATAATATGTCTTCGTGATCTACAAGTATACCTACACATGTTAGATGGACTTTTGTATACTTTTAATGATTATTCCGATGTTGGTATCAATGTAGCCTTGCAATTTCGAATGGAAGTTTCAAACTACCTCCAAAGTTGTACTTAACGTTTAGCTTTTTGAAATAACACTTATTTGGAATTTATTTGATTTATCATATAAAATAATAATTTTTTATCATTAACTTTTATGTTATTTATTAGGTTTGAGCTTAATTTGGATTTTCTAAATTAATTAATGATTTATTCAAAAAAGTTATTTTGAATAATAAAAAATACAGTTGTTTTACATTGTTTTGATATAGAAAGCATATGAGAATTTTCAAGTATAAATGACTGGCTAAAATTATAGAATTGACATTAGTTCCATATCGGAAATGCTAGAAACATGCTTGGAAGTTATTCGCTTAAATATTGAAGCTTCACAAATTATGAAAAGATCACTCGATCAACTATAATTCTAAACTACTCAGTTAATCATCATAATTTACTTTAACTATTTAATTATTTTTTAGTTAAAATTTTATTTTAAAGTCCTTTTATATAAAGGTCATACTGACTTTTTTTCTTTAAACTATTATAGATTTAAAGTAGCACACTTATACACTATAAATCTTTAAATTATGAGACATTTAGTTGACAAAAATCGAAGTAAAAACAGTAGCAACTAAAATTGGCTGTATTTTTTTTTTTCCTTTTCTTCTATAAATTTAAAACTCCAAAAAAGTTGTCTAAAAGTTCATATTTTGTAGGGTAATTTTTATTTTCCGCTTTGTTAATTTTTCTTGCTGGGTGAGTAACTAGAAGTCTAAAACATTTTATCAAAATAAAAAAAATAAAAGTATAAAATATGATTTATTGCCTATTTAAACACAATTATTTTTATTTTATTTTAACTGATGTAAATTTATGCGGGTTGTAACGTTCTATAATGGTTCAATAGTTATGAAGTTGACATCGACCCTCAATCTAATGAAAGATTAGAACTTTGGTATGGAAGCTTGATTCGTTGTCTATGGAAGGGACAAAAACATTTCTTTAAACGCCACAATCAAAGCTTCGTTCTTTGTTATTTAGACAAGCCCTATGCATGAACTATAAGAACAAATGAGAAGATAAAATAACTCTCAAAATATTTGTTGAATAATACGTAATTCTTATTGCTGACCGAATTTGCTATTAAATAGAAAAATAATGTATTCCAAATATGGTTTTCTAAAATAATAAATCTTAAAAATTAGGGAATAAATCATAAAATAAATCCCTAAATAAATAGGAAGTAAAAGACTAATATACTCATAATTAATAAACTAAATTACAAGATAATTTCAGGCCCATGACATGCCTACTATTTAATGTAGTTTAGCAAATTGATACACGTAGACACCCTAGGCCCATCCATAGCTTCCTCGGGCTTTTTATCCAAAGCTTGTTAAATATAAAGCTCTGAAGCTTTATTGAATTGTTTGGCTCGGCTATGTGTCATGGGACCTTCCGGATAGCTCAACTGATCATATGGTCCACTTCATTTGTATGACTCAATGTCCTCATCATTAACTATCCATTGTTAAGGGGTGTTAATCTGTGGACGGTCAGAATGAAATTTGTCATTCACATTATCCGTGGCACAACACACCGCTCCAACCATAAACGGTGTGTTGTTGAAAAGGCGATGTGAATAAACTTCATTCTCACTGCCCGTGGATCAACACATTGCTTATTGCCCGTGGATCAACACATTGCCCGTAGATTAATACATAACCTTTTTAAGAGCCGATGTGTTATTGCAAAGGCGATGTACATAACATAAATAACAAATATGTAATTTTTACAAAAAATAAATATATAATTAAATACCAAAAATAATATGTTTAACGCCAAATCATTAAAGAAAAAATGTGGTATTGTATTAATTAAGTACAAAATTTAATGCCTAGATTACATATAGTCCCATTCCTTTACACAGGCATTGAAAAAAATACAAAAAATCAATAAACTTGCTAGAAAACTAAAATAAAAAATTAACACTAAATTTTGTTATCAGTGTTTTTATTGTTTCATTCTAGAATGTCGCTAGTGTAATACCATTTTTATTTCGACGGTCTAATAAAAATCGATGATTTAGAGATGAATAATCTAAAATGAAGCCATCAACTTCTTTTTTAACATAACATTCATCATATGCGTTCGACCTAGCAAAAGTTATTTGCTGACGTGGTAAATATAAACCATTAAAAAAAATAGATAGACAGAGTAGGAATAAAATATATTTTTATATAGTGAGCATCTGATATGGTAGGCAAAAACTACTAAAAAAAATAATGAATATTTTTTCATTAATTAGCCCAAACGAGAAGTGTGGCTACAAATTTCCTATTTTAAAAAGGGCTTTGCCCTAATCCAAATTTCTCATGGACCCAAATTTAATACAGGCCAACAATTAGCGTCGGCCCATGAGTCCCCGTTGACAGATAGCTTAATGGTTGAAGAGTTAGAACTCGAACAGTGCACAGGAATTGTCTTTCTTGTACTTGTCATACAAACACTTCGCCAAAAAGCTTTGATTTTTAATTTTAACTTGTTCGGTCGGGGCTCAGTCAGATTGTTCTAAATCAGAGACAAAGGTAAAATCCCAATTTCCATAATTATGATTATTTTTGTTTTCTTCGATCCCTTTGTTTGCCTGTTTTTGATGTTTAGAAAATCCCTGAAAATAGAATTGAAAGAATATGAAGGAAAGTTTCAAACTTTGGGATCTTTCAATATTTTCCTGGCCTTTCTGTGCAACCAAACGGGGCATGCATTTTTTTTATAGCCCGTGATTATACCTTTTGTTTTTCTTGTGTCTAAATTCCCTTCCTTTTTCCATCTTTGCTTAACCTATTGATATGGATAAAAAGAAAGGAATTTTTTTTCTTAATTGTTTCAAGTCGGATTGGATTAAAAATATTATCTTTTGCGAAAAAAATAATTGCAGGGGAATAGAATTATTAGTCTCTCTCAGTTTGTTCTGTTGGAAAATAGTTTGTGGGTTTATATTTATTTATGTTTGCTTATTCCTCCCAAAAAGAAGCAAAAGAAATTTTTAATTTGCTGTATTGTGTTCAATCTTAAATCCTGCATTGTTGTTTAAAAATTACTCGATGTATGTAATTTGTTTTGTATGCTTTTGATGATTATCAGGGTGCTGGTATCAATGTGACCTTGCCACTTCTAATGGAAGTTTCAAATTGCCTCCATAGTTGTACTTAATGTCTAGCTTCCTTGAAGGGGGAATGCTTCTTTGGTTGAGATTCAAGAGATTTAATCAACTTGCTCTAATCTCTCATAAACCCCCATCAAGTTTCAGTTTTTCTGTTAGATCATTTAGCCGATCCCATCTATCTTTGGAAGCTAAAATCGAAATTGAAAGGATTGTTAGAGTTATTAATGACCATCCTTTTCCTCATCAACCACTTCAACCCACCCTTGTCCAGCATATCCCACCACCTGCCCTTTCCACCATATTTGTTGAGAATGTTCTCGGTCGCCTCTTTGCAGTCCATTCTAATGGTCTTAAGGCCCTTGAATTTTTCAAATTTTCCCTCAACCATTCTCAGTTCAGTCCAAGTTCAGATGCTTTTGAGAAGACATTGCACATCCTCACAAGGATGCGCTATTTTGATAAAGCTTGGGAGTTGATGGTGAAAATCGGAAGAGCACATCCTTTGTTGCTTACTCTTAAATCAATGAGTATCATGCTGTCAAAGATTTCAAAGTTTCAATCTTATGAAGCTACACTTGAAGCATTTGAAAGGATGGAGAATGATGTTTTTGTTGGGTGGAAATTTGGTATCAATGAGTTTAATGTACTTCTCAAGGCATTTTGCACTCAGAGGCAGATGAAGGAGGCGCGGTCTGTGTTCCAAAAGATGCATTCTCGATTTTCCCCTGATACAAAGACCATGAATATCTTGCTTTTAGGATTCAAGGAATCAGGAGATATTACTGCAGTAGAGCTTTTCTATCATGAGATGGTTAGAAGAGGTTTTAAGCCAAGTATTGTAACTTATAACATCAGAATCGATGCTTACTGTAAGAGGGGTTCCTTTGGCGATGGTTTGAGACTTCTTGAAGAAATGGAACGTGCAAATATTTTGCCTACTCTAGAAACAATTACTACCTTGATTCATGGAGCAGGGGTTGCTGGAAATCCAATTAAGGCGCAGCAACTATTTGAAGAGATTTCTTTGAGAAATTTAAATCCTGATGCCGGGGCTTATAATGCTTTGATGAGTTCATTTTGCAGGTGTAAAGATGTGGAGTCGGCTGTTGCCTTAATGGATGAGATGGAAAAGAAATGTGTAGATTATGATTCTATGACCTATCACACCTTGTTTTTTGGCCTGATGAGGACAACCGGCTTCGAGGGTGTTTCTCAGCTTTATCAAAAAATGGTTGAAAGGAATTTTTTGCCTAAAACACGAACAGCAGTGATGTTGATGAAATATTTCTGTCAAAATTGTCGGGTTGATTTGGGTTTACATTTATGGGGGTACCTGGTGGAGAAAGGATGCTGTCCTCATGGTCATGCATTGGACTTGCTGTTGACAGGGTTGTGCTCAAGAGGGTTGGTGGTAGAAGCTTTTGAATGCTCCAAACAAATGTTGGAGAGAGGGAGGCATATGAGTGAAGCAGCATTTCGGATGTTGGAGGGGTTTCTGCTGCAAAAGGGTGAGATAGATAAGTTAAGGAGGCTACAGGAGATGACCAAGAAATTGCACACATATTTACCTCCATTAAGAGTCGATTTTATTAATACCCCTGTTTCTACATAAGGAAGCTCATTTTTTGGTGAATAGAAAAAGAAGTTTCCTGGTAATATCATAGATCTCAGGCCATATATCTTGCACCATGTGGCATTGCGGCATAGGACCATCCAAGTCAATAGCGGCATACTAAAACTCGAACCATAACTCCAGAGTTGCAAATGTGATGATCCGGTCAGCTTCCTTCCGTTGAGCTACCACTCTTGGTTGTTTACAAGGAACCTCATTGGAAATGAATGAAGATTGTGATATGGAGGAATTTTCCAACAATGGCAACATCACTAGCAGAGTTCTCACATGATAGGATTTTTATTGAAAATTTGTGTATGTGGTATTGTATTAACTATTCAATATGTAAATGACAAAAAAATCCTTGTTATTAGTGGTTAGTTATAATATATATATGATATTTCTTATATTATTATTTCTTTTTATTGTTGCTTGCAAAATTTTGCAATGAATGAGTTATGAATATTAAATTGCTTAATGTTGTTTTGCTTTAAAACAGAGCATGAGAATGTAACTGTGGCCCATTGCCAATAGTAAATGTTTTTTTTTTTTTTGAAACAATTGAATTGTATAAAATAAATTCGTGTAGTAAATTTACAAAAAAGATCCCGTAGGAAAATCTTTGGTTAATATGACCCACTTGGGGAGAAAAGCTTCGGTAGGACAGTCCCTCCAGCTTAGGTGGTGCGACGAACCAATCAAAAATGTAACTTTTTTATTTGTTTATCTCTGCCATCCACTCACGCTGTGCCATTTGTCAAAACAAATTTTCAACTTTTTCTTCACCTCTAGAGCAAAGCACCAGTGAGAAAAGCTGTAGATCTCCTCTTTTTGCTTTTAAATCTGGACAAATCTCTTTTTTTATTTTCTTAATTGTTTTTTCACATACAAATTTAGACTTTTTTCAGCAGCATTTTGATAAAAATAAAATAAAAATTAAACAGTTCGAACCATAGCTTGAGCTTGATTTGGTTTACATTTTTTAGAAGCATGTGATCAAGGTTAGGAATGAACGTTATTAGAATTGAAAGACGAAATTTTTTTGAATAAAAATTTAAAAGACTGAATCTGTGAAAAAGAAAAAGAAAGGAAGTCTGAATCACGGAAGGGAAAAAAAAAGAGAGAAAAAAAAGAGAAGACAAAAAAGTAACCAAATAAAAAATTTAATATTTTCATTAATATGACAGATGGCAACTTGTAGTGGGAAGTACATGGACATATATGGATATTTTGTTATTCATTGGTGGCAGTTTTGACAATTTACAAAATATGCAAAATCTATTTTATAATTCTCGGACACTCATATTCACCTCAAAACCCTAACCTTCGTTTCATACTTCTCTCTCTCTCTCTGTGTGCAACCCCCAGCTATCGATCTCTCACAATACTCGTTCGCTTTATCGAAGAAAATTCGAAAATAAACAAATATATGGGGTCAAAATCGAAGAGCGATAATCCTCATACAGGCGATGGAGCTAGCCCTGGGTTCGTAATTTCTCTTTCTCTTTCCCTCTCGATTTACTCGGTGTTCCTTTTGCTTTCTCCAAAAAATTAGATTTTCTTTTGCGACGAAAGAAAACTAATTAAATTTGGAAATTTTAGGGTTCTAGCAACATTTTTTTTTCCTTTTCTTTTCTAGCTATACAATCATGGGTTACTATTTGTTTTGAGGTGTGTTTTTTGCAATTTTGATTTTTTCTTTGCTTTGCGAAGCGCAGAAAGATTTTCATTGGAGGATTGGCAAAAGATACGAATTATGGTGAGTCTTTTTCTTCTTCTTTTTTTCCCCTTTTTTTTTTGGAAGAAAATTATATTTTGAGAATTTATCTACTGCAAGAATTTGACTTAGACCTAGAACGCTTTTCTCGTTCAAATTATGCACCTGCGTAAGTATTGAGTCATGAAGGTATAATTTCTTAGTGAGCACCGCGTATTGTTGGGAACATAACAACTCCCTAAATGAAAACATTCTCTGTGAATTTAGAAACCCTTTATTGAAGATTTGTATGTCAAATTCGTTGAATGCTTTTTAATTATGAATGGGCTCAAAACTGCTTGCCTCCTCTTCTACGAGAACTTTTTTTTTCAAAAAAAATAAAAAATACAAAAACTATACTTTAGGTTGAATAATATTAATGGAAGCTATTCTTCTTGTAATTATATTATATTTTTTTTTTGTTTTTTAGGGAAGTTGTCTTATAAGCATTATTTTCTCTTTTATTTGGTTGACAGATAGAAATCGGATCCTAGTGTAATTGTTGGTCGCTTTGTACTAAATTTTCAATTTATTTAAGTTATATAGTTTATTTACGTTTAGTTTCATAATTATTTTCGTGTTTGGTTTAGTGGAATAGTTTTATTGCTAATTGGCACTTTTCAATCTGTTTTTATTGGCCCTAGCTACCTTTAACAAGCATTTTGGGAAATATGGAGAGATAGTGGACTCGGTCATAATGAAAGATCGTTTCACGGGTCAGCCCAGGGGTTTTGGATTTATTACTTATGCTGATCCTTCAGTTGTAGACAAGGTTATTGAGGATGCTCATATTATAAATGGAAAACAAGTAAAACATCTTACCATTCCTTAGCTTCTTTTACTGATTGGGTTATGTAAAATTGAGTGTTTGGTATTTTGTTGAAAAATTCAAGTGCCTCCAGTTTATTATATCTTGGTTCACCTATGGCATTGCTAACTTATCAGCAATTGAGCAGGTTGAGATTAAGAGAACCATCCCTAAAGGCCAAGGTCAATCAAAGGATTTTAAAACAAAGAAGATTTTTGTCGGTGGGATTCCATCATCATGCACTGAAGGTGGGGCTTTTACATTGTGTTTGTTTTCAGTTTTGAAAGTCAGTTGACTTGTATTTAATTTTTTAACTTAATATTTGCATTTTATTTTTATTTAAGCTTGCTTTCCATACATCCTTTCTTATTAATTAGCTTGTTGAATTTTTCAGATGAGTTCAAAAGTTTCTTCTCAAAGTATGGAAAAGTGGTGGAACACCAAATCATACGAGATCATGAAACCAATCGCTCTCGAGGTTTTGGATTTATAATTTTTGATAGTGAAGAAGTTGTAGATGAATTGTTATCCAAGGGAAATATGATTGATATGGCTGGCACTCAGGTGAGCTTGTTTAAAACGGTGGTGAGAAACCAACATGTAGACAGATCCTTTTTCATTACGGAGCATGCATCATTGCTTTCTCCAATCTTATTAATAATATACGTCTCAAAAGCAGATCTTTCTTTAGTTTCTAGATTTTAGTTAAAGAAGCTTTTTTAGTGATTTGTTGCTAAATTTAGGTGGAGGTTGTTTCAGGTATAGATCATCTCAGGAGAAGGGCTATCACAATAGTTCTATTGCAGCAGAACCTAGGTTAACTAAGTTGTTTTGTTGTAGGTGGAGATCAAGAAAGCTGAACCAAAGAAAGCCTCAAATCCACCACCTGCTCCTGCATATGGTAGCAACTCTAGGGCTCGTTCTTTCAATGATGGCTTCAGTGGATTTGGCGGTTCTTATGGAGGTTTTGATGGGGGATATGGCCCAGGTCCCTATAGGACACCTGGTGGTCTGGGCAGTAGGCTTGGTGGTGGATATGGTTATGGTAGTAGTAGTGCTGCTGAGTTTGGTGGTGGTTATGGGGGTTTTGGCAGCAGTAGCTTAGGTGGTTATAGAGGTGAATCTTCCCTTGGTTATACTAGTCGTTATGGACCCTATGGTGGTGGTTTTGGTGGGGGTTATGGTGCAAGCAGTTTAGGTGGATATGGTCGAGGTGGTGAAGGCTATGGTGGATATGGCAGTTCAGGCTATGGTGGTGGTTATGACTCTGGTCCTGGAGCTAGTTATGGTGGAGCAGGTGGGCTGTATGGAAGAGGAGGCTATAGTGGCAGTAGTCGCTACCATCCCTACGCAAGGTAGAAATGAGAAGCAGTAGTCAGTACCTTCCCTATGCGAGGTAGTAATGAAGGCATATTTTATGCTGTTGCTTAAGCTTTGCCATAGAAGTTTGACACAGGTTCCTCTAGATTTGTTTCTCGTGCACCGATAGTCACTCCCTTGCAAGTGCTAGAGGTTTCCTATAATTGCAATGGGGAAAGCTTATAATGACCAGAAGAGTTCAAAATTAGATTATATCTTGTGTTGTATGGCTTAGACAAAAATTATAGATTGCATTGAGCTAGTATTCGGTGTCTACAGGTTGTCTGTTCTAGTTGAATTTGAATAGCGTGTGTTTTGCAGACTATAGCTATGTGGCCATTTCTTTCAATCTACATTAGTCCAATTGAGAATATTTCAATTGTCTTAGCACGTTATATTTCCATTTAAACATTTGGATTGGTGTTGCTATGATAGTTTAGTTTTTGACACATACAATAGAAATCTAACACTTGATTTTATGGTTACTTGAGCTTGAGTTTTACCATTGTGGTTTAGGGCAGCATATTAGATAATCCAAAATCTAGTGACAGGGAATTGGTATATATCAAGTTGGTGGCAGCTGCTGCTATATAGTGGCTCATGATCACTGAAGATCTTGTTGCTGGTGCTAGTAATTTTTTTTCCCTTTTTTCCTGGGTTTAAAAGCTAGGAGAGTTAAAACTGTTAAAACCTATATGATCAAGCTGGATACCCAATTTGCTAAAGGGGTTCGCAATTATTTTATGTTGGTAAATGAGGTATTCATATTTTGTAAATCTACTTCAGACTTTTGGTACAGGCTACAATCAAGGGTTTTTGTTGGCAAATGTAATATTCTTCACATTTACTTTTTCTTCAACCTTCAGTTCGTTTTCCAATTTACTTTGGGTCATTTTGGCTATGCACGTTTTTGTACAACGTAAAATCTTCTCTCTTTTTTAGTCATCGGGAGCCAGTGGTACTGCTTTTGTCTAACCAAGATAGGGAGAATGGTGTACTGGGTTTTTTTTTAAAAAAAAAAAAAAGAATTTGAAGGATAAATAGAAATGAATTATTGAATATTTTATTTGGTTTTTGTTTATGATTTTCGTTTATGTTTTTCTTTTTGGTATAAAAGGTTAACATCCATGAATTATTTTTAACTACTACGATAGTCATTTGTAATTTTCACATTTTGTTTGGTTAAAATCAGACGAATATTCTAGATTGTTAAAATTGGATTTTCTTTTGCCAAGTATTCAACATTGCGAAAAAAGTATGTGTTATAAAACAAAAATTGAAAAATTAAACCTTACCTAATGCGCTCGTAGAGATCATTAATCTTTTTTTTTTTTTTAACCAAAAAACAGAAAGATCATTAATTTTCTTCTGCTAGATATACAAGTTATTACGAAGCTCGTTTCACTTTTACCTGTGCACTATGAATGAAGGTTTCATTTATTACCTTTTTCAAAAAGTTGTTGCTAAAAAAGAGATTTTGGTCAAATGGTTCTTAAACTCGTCCAAAACCAAATAAAAGAATTAAGACTGAAAAACATAGCTTTTAAATAAATAAATAAATAAAAAGTGAGAATTGGAAATTATGATTTATGAGGCAGTATCTGAAAATATATACAATTAAAAAAAAAAAACAATGAAAACGAAGGAGATTCGAAAAGCAAGAAACGACACCGTGTCGGATCGTTAACCAGATTCCCGAGAAACAAGGAGATGTGCCGCCACTAAAAAAAAAAAAGAAACAAAACAAAACAAAAGACAGGGACATTGGAGTAGGAGTGTCTGCAAATCGTCCTCTTCATCTTTTCTTGTCTCTCCCGACTGTTTGGTGCCCTATCAGCTTTTCTTAATTTCTCCGCCGGGCCGGCGATTCTGCAACTGGGATCGATATCACTGAGTCATGGGAGGTGATTTGCGCTACGAAATTGCACAGACTGCTTACATAAAGTTGGTCCTCCACGCCCTCAGGCATAGGACCTCCGCCGTCAACGGAGTCCTCGTCGGCCGTGTCTCCCCTCAGAACGACGTCGTCGAGATCACTGACTCTGTTCCTCTTTTTCACTCCCACGTCGGTCTTCTACCCCAGCTCGAGATCTCCCTCATACTGGTAAATTCTCCGTTTCCTACATGCATTCTCTATCTTTGAATTCCTTGATCTAGGGTTTTACTTGTATAGATACTCGTATTTTTATTTATAATTTGGATTTGGGTTTGGTTTTTGCTTTGAGAAGCGTAAAGTTGGATTCTTTTTTAACTGGGTTTGTCTTGAATCACTAATTGATCAGATAGAGGAGTACTATGCTGCCAAAGGTTTGAATATTGTGGGCTATTTCCATGCTAATGAGAGGTTTGACGATTACGAGCTTGGTAGTGTGGCCAAGAATATTGGTGACCACATATCTCGCTACTTTCCTCAAGCAGCTATTCTTTTGGTATCTACTTAAATTAGATTGCTTTTTTCTTTCTCTTTTTGAAAAAAAATAAAAATTGAATAGATAAACTATTGTCATTGCCGGTTCTTACTTTTTCTGTTTTCTTTTGTTTAAAAATATAATTTTTAGTTAGACAACAAAAAGCTTGATGCACTACAAAAGGGTAAGGATCGAAGCCCAGTGATGCAGGTCAGTATCATGATTTGCTTAAGGCATCGTTTATGTAGCTTTGAACTCATTATTTGATTAACTGCCCCTGTTCTAGTCTGTTGCTAGTCAGTGTCTAAGAGGTCGTCATGCTTTTTCCATATCGCTCTTTGCTATGAGATTATAATCTAAACCATGATGTAGTACGTTTGTTAAAGAGCTGCGGTTGTTAATTTTTGATGTCTATGATTAAACACTTACAAAGTGAAAAAAAGAAAAAAAGAAAAAAAAAAGGGGAACATAGAGAAAATAGATGTATCAAAGTAAGCATTGTTGAAGGAAGTGAATGATGAAAGCATGGTATCTGTTTACAATTTTGATTTGAGAACTCCCCAGGAATGGACTTCAATTGCAAACCTCGATGTTAGTATGTGTAGCAGTTTCTTGTATGTTGACATATAGCTTAGCTGTTTCAGCATTAACCAAATAATGTGGACTAAATAGATGTTCTCCATTGGTATCTAGTTTGCTTAATATTACTCCTGTTAGCACATGGCTTGCTAAAATATGCAACTCTCTTCTTGGCATTGAGAAGACTCTTCGAGTTCTGTAGGATTGTTTGTTAGCACTTGGCATGCTAAACTATGCAACTCTCTTCTTGGCATTGAGAAGACTCTTCGAGCTCTGTAGGATTGTTTGTGCAAAGCCTAAAGGTGGATGAGGCCACTCTCATCCACCTTCCCCTTTTCTGATCATTAATGATTCTTGTTGGGCCTTTTTTTTTTTCCATGTTCTTGAAGTTAACTAAAATAATTACAGTGTCCTTTGTAAAACATTTCTTCACTTAGGCTTCATGTGCATGGAGTTTCTGTTGTATGGTTGTCAAGTTTTAATATGATTTTCCCTTGAAATTCATCCTTTTAATTCTCTTCCAATCAATTTCATTTGTTTTATTTACTTTTATTTTCTCTACCTAATACAGCTCCATACAAAGGATGCATCCAAAAATTGGAAACTAGTTGGGTCAGATGGTAGCTACCAGCTAACCTTGCAGGAACCATCAGCAAATGTAGTACTTTTGGATTATATTTCAACTGAAAAGTGGCAGGATGTTGTAGATTTTGATGACCACCTTGATGACATTAGCAAGTAAGCACTTACCCTTTTGTTGTTTCTTTGTTTTTACGATATATGAGGTTGTATGATGCTAAATGGCACTTTACCTTGCCAATCACCTCCTAATTTGCAGGGACTGGCTTAATCCGGAAATATTCAAGTAAATTAGCCCTTGTTGCTAGTGCTTTTGCTACTGAAAGAGTGTTGCAAGCAGTTGACGTCCTTGCCTCAGTTGCTCATGTTTGGAATCCAGATGACAAAGCTTTTACCAGTCAGAGAAACAGATTGACCAAAATCAGTTCTTTTGTCCTTGAGAAACATTTTCCATGATTTATCAAACTTGTCAGTTGTCTATGCTAAACATTTAAAGTTCGACTTTTAGAGGTGTCTTAACCATAGAATTCAATTTCAATTGCAATTTTTTGTTGTGTAATTCAAATAGATAATTAATTTTGTGCCTGTTTGATATTGTTATTATTTACTTGCGTTTATGATAAATTGGGTATCATATGTGGTTTCAGTCTTAAGTGCAACGGAAGCAGCTTGTGTATTGCCTTATCAAATAATATATATATATATATATATATATATATATATATATATGTTGAACTTTCAGCCTGTGCAAAATGTTGAGCAAAACTAGTATTTTTTGTTGGTAAATTATGTGCTTGTGCGGTGTTGAATAGTTAGTAGAGGCAAGGCAAGAAAAGGAAATGTACCCATAAGAGTTTTTATAAGAGAGGTTTTTGGTCGGGCTTGGAGTAAACGTCCCAGAAGAGCTTTTGTAAAAGAGAATGTTTCATTTTGATTTTTGAAGTTTAGATTAATTACAATTTAATCAGCACCTTTTTAAGAGTGTAAGCGATGATTATTTTTTAGAGACGAAAAGATCCAAATGTATTTAAAACAATGCGGAGACTCGGATGAAATTAACCCTTCGTAAAATTCTTGTTGGGAGTTCTGTATATTTCTCTCTGCCAATTCATATTACCGTTGCCAAAATAAAAAAGAAAAAAAGAAGAAAAAACTGGAAATGCTTTCCTCTCTGACTTCTCTCAACGTTCCTCTTCACCATAGAAACCACAACTCACTCAACCCTACTGCTGATTCTCTACTCCATAGCTTTAGCTCCCCATTTGAGCTTAAACAAGTCCATGCCCATCTCATCAAAACCTCCGCTCCTTTGTCATCCCTCCCTCTCACCCGGGTCGCCTTCGTTTGTGCTCTTACTCCCAGTTTTCCATACGCACACCGAATTTTCAATCGTGTCGAGAAGCCCGAGACCGTTGTCTGGAATTCGTGTTTGAAATCCTTCGCTGAAGGCGACAATCCAAAAAGTGCAATTTTGCTTTTTTATCAGTTGCGTGAGTTCGATGTCTTTCCTGATAGTTTTACTCTCTCTTTTGTTTTAAAAGCGTGCATGCATTTGTTGGATGTTTCAAGTGGAAGAATTATCCATGGGTATGTGACGAAACTTGGGCTTCAATGGAACTTGTTTTTGCAGAACACGGTTGTAAATTTGTATGCAATGTGTGAGGTGCATGGTGACGCGCGGTTGTTGTTTGATAAAATGCCCCAGCGAGATGTTGTAACATGGAATATAATGATAACCCATTTAGTGAAGGTAGAAGACATTGAGGGAGCATATGATTTATTTTTGCAGATGCCTGAGAAAAATGTGAGGTCATGGACGTTAATGATAGCTGGGTATGTTCAATGTGGGAAGCCCAAAGATGCTATTAGTTTATTTTTGGAGATGGAAAAGACAGGTATGAAGCCAAATGAAGTGACCGTAGTGGCAGTTCTTGCAGCTTGTGCTGATTTAGGGGACTTGAACTTAGGCAGGAGGATTCACGAGTACGCATGTCAAAATGGATTTGAAAGAAACATACGTATTTCTAACACTCTGATTGATATGTATGTCAAATGTGGATGCTTAGATGGTGCTCAACGAGTTTTTAACAAGATGGAAGAACGAACAATTGTTTCATGGTCAGCCATGATCTCAGGACTTGCCATGCATGGAAAAGCAGAGGAAGCTCTGAGACTTTTTTCCAAGATGATTCAATCAGGCATGAAGCCTAATGAGGTAACCTTCATTGGGCTCTTGCACGCTTGTAGTCACATGGGAATGATAGGCAAGGGCCGTAATTTTTTTGCCAGTATGACTAAAGATTATGGTTTAGTTCCTAGAATTGAGCATTATGGATGTATGGTTGATCTTCTCAGTCGGGCAGGACTCCTTCAAGAGGCACATGAGTTCATCATGAATATGCCTATCAAGCCAAATGGAGTTGTATGGGGAGCTCTCCTGGGCGGATGCAAAGTTTACAAAAACATTGAACTTGCAGAAGAAGCAATTCTTCACCTTTCTGAACTGGATCCCCTTAATGATGGATACTATGTGGTTTTATCAAACATCTATGCAGGAGCACAGAGGTGGGAAGATACTGCTCGAGTGAGGAAGTTGATGAGAGATAGAGGGGTGAAGAAGACACCAGGATGGAGTTCAATTACAATAGATGGATTAGTTCATGAGTTTGTTGCTGGGGATGAGACCCATCCTCAAGCTCAGGAGATATTCAAGATGTGGGACAAACTACTAGACAAGATTAAACGTAATGGATATGTTCCTGACACTTCAGTCATTCTCCTGGATATTGAAGAAACTGAGAAGGAGAAGTTTCTATATCGCCATAGTGAGAAATTAGCACTGGTTTTTGGGTTGATAAACACAGAACCTAAAGCGCCAATCAGAATAATGAAGAATCTTCGTGTTTGTGAAGACTGTCATGCTGCATTCAAGCATGTATCAGCAATTTTTAATAGAGAGATAATTGTACGTGATAGGAACAGGTTCCATTGCTTCAAAGATGGTTCTTGTTCGTGCAGGGATTACTGGTAATGTTTAACTGCAGAAAATGGTATTCTAGCAAGCATCGTTTGCAAAGATGCTGTATTCTAGCAGGCAGATAACAAAGGGCAGCTGTCTCGGACAGCTACCTTTTAAGGGTAAAAGAAAACTGGCATTTACTTTCACAAATTGATAAAATAAATTTTATTTATTTATGAACATAAAAAGTCTTCTTCCTACTGAATCAGAATGTTTCAAACTACTGCACTGTACAGCTTCATCTTTACCAATCACACTTCTTCACCATCATCATTTGAATAAAAAGAAAGCGGAATTTAATTTTGCACAGTCTACACTGTGCATGGACAGCCTAGAAACTAAAAAATGTAAGTGTTTTCCCCCCCCCCCCCNCCCCCCCCCCCCCCTTGAGCATATCAAATAGCAGGGCAACCCTCAGTCACAACTCCTGGTGCTGTGGGGCACGCAGCCAATGGACAATGGTCATCGGAGGTCAAACCCCACCATTCCGGACCATTAATATTTTTGTTTTGAAGGGTGAAATACAGGAGAACAGCCATAAAAGCAACACCAGCATCCAAAGCAGCAGATAAGACATAGTTATGCCTAGCCCACCATCCCTTGTACTTTCTGAAAATAAAGAAGTTAAAGAAAATTCCAACAGCTCCCCACATTATATAGTTCACAGCTCTAGCTGGTGGCATGTTTCCGGTAGCACTCAAGATAATTGGCATATTTATCAACCTGATCCACTTTTGGTTGGGAAATTTACGCGATAGGAACCAAACTGGAAACGGTGCAAGGAAGCCAGCCAAAAAGAACCAGTTCATCTCCGGGTAAACACCGTGCTTTGTGAACATTTTGAGTGGTCCTACAATGCCCCAAATGATGGAAGCATTGTAGAAGACGTCATCACCAGGGCATGTCCATGGACTTCCATCAGGCAGCATGGATGCATCACAGATATGGTCAATGGAGGTAAGAAGCCACCAAGATGTTCCAAAGTATACACTAGAAGCAACTACAGTTCCAACAAGCTGAAGATACACAAAGGATTAGAGAAAGCAATGAAGTGAAAAATGACTTCATATGTGTAAACCAACAACGGGGTGGACTACATGTTGCTAATTGAAACCGTTACCTGCACAAGGAACATGGCTTTGGGAGGGATCTTCATGTAGTGTCCTAATTTGAAGTCACCAAGAAAATTGAGTGCTTGTGACATACTAATATAGCCATAAGTCTTGAAAGCCACATTAGCAAGAGGCTTCCCAGGGTAAATGTACCCAATGACTAACTCCGTGATCACATTTAGACCTACTTGCTGCAAATCGAAACAATTATATGAATAAATTGCCTGCTGCTTAGCATTGCAACAAACTATGAAAAAGAGAGAAGAAATTTAATATTTACTAGGTAAATATTTTTCTCTTCCATGCAGAAGACCATACCATGTTTGTTGTGGCTTGAATAATGCCAACTGGTAAAGTGAAAAACAGAGCAATGCCACACGCCAGTAGAACACCCCACCATGGGAGTTGGAGCTGGTTGCCAAAACCCTCACAACAGTAGATAGCAAGAGCCACCATTGCTACCAAGATGAGGTGAAACCACCATTGAGGGACTTGTTCATAGTTCCTCTTCATTATCTTCGTGTGCACGTCGCTATTCTCATCTCGGAGTGCAGTAGTTTTTTTCCACATTTGCCAGATTGTTCTGTCCATTGTACGTTGGTATAAAACAAAGACAAGGAAAGCCATGAGAAATTGATACCTCAAGAGAGTTATAGGGAAAAAAAGAAGACTGTAAATTTAAACAGATGGCTTGGAAGCTTACTTCCCATGAAAGAGTCCGACATGTGCAATAGTTGCAGTTAAAGAAGAAAAGTTCAAACCATAACTCAGGGCAAAGAAAACGCTCAGATAGAGTTTGCTATAACTGTTATAGCTATCCTGATCAAGCTTGAAAGATTCTTTGTTCAAAACCCGGGAAATGTTATAAATTTGGCCAGTTGAGTCAAAAGTGTGGGAGGAAAAAATTGGGAACTTCTTAGCATTATATGCATTGTTCCAGTAGAAGATTGGGTTAAGAACATAAACCATAAAAACAAACCCAATTAAGGTGTTAATGATGGCAAAGCCCGGTGTAGCCAAAGGGCTGCCAAGAAATCCAGCAACAGTAGACCAGTCAATGCCAAACGAAAAGATTCCGAGGCCGTGAAGGCCAGAACCAATCTGCTGGGCAGTGATGGATTTCTTCCATATCAAACAAATAACAGAAATAGAAGTGATTGATGGGAAAAGATAGGCCGGAAAAATATAGTAAGCAAAGCTGCATATGAACACCAAGAAGAAAAATTGCAGCCTAGTACGTCCTCCCTTTGGCCTTTTTTCTTTGTCGTGCAATGCCCTGCAAAGTCCACAGTAAAAAAAAAAGTATCACCGGTGAGGGAATACCAATGCAAAATGTGTTTTGAGGTTTTTTTGTGTGTTGAAATTTGCCAATTGCAAGCAACTAAATTGTTGAAAGAGAGAGAGAGAGAGAGAGAATGTTGACAGCACCTGAATAGAGAGACCTGGACCAGATTTGCTGGCCACCACATATAAGGAGAGTCAACAAGGTACTTTCTGAATATCCCAGCCCAACCATAGCCAAGCAACTGAAATAAATTAACAAACAAAACCACGAGATTTTTGTATCGAGAACCATTAGTGGGTTTAAGATTCTGAAGATGATTGTTTGGAAATCTAAGTTTAGATTTTCCGATAAGCAAGAAAGTAAGAAACATAAATTTTTGTCGTCCACCTTAAGGCTTAAGCCAACGAGAAGTGAGTCAATCATGTATTTTATATTTTTCTCTAACACCCAGAAAAGGTTACCTGTGTGGTCTGTGCGAGCAAGTAAGCAGCTCCAGGATGCAGACTACGGTGGTAGAAAGCCTTAACAATGGTGATGATGTTAACAGCATAAACACTGTTCGAACCGGAGTTGGCAAAAATGGTGATTAAAACGTGTTCTTTCAGATTGAAAGGCCCCGGATTCAGCGAAAAAGACCAGCTTGTGAATGGGACTCGGATCGCTTTGGTTGGAAGAGTTGCAGCCATCAACTTCCCAATTGGCAGAACAAGGATTTGCGCAGACACTGATGAGACATATAGCTGGTTTTGGCGGTACCCAAAGAACTGGTTCACAAAAGCAAGAACAGCGCATGAAATCATCCCAAGAAACCATGTTCGAAAAGTTAAGGCCGGTAATGAAGGGTCGTCGGTGGTTGGAACTGTTAGCCTAACTTGCTCAATTGGGCTGTCTTCAAGTTCTTCATTTTCTGCATCAACAAAGCCACAGATTGATTAATAAACAGCCTGGTCATTGTACTTTTTCTAGGAAAAATTTTCTAATATGGGAAAACTCTGCAAATCCCAAATCATAAAGCAAACGTATGTTTCTTGCATGGTTATATATAATGTTTTTTTTTGTTGGTAAATTGGTTATATGTAATGTTATATGCATTATGAATTGCACATTCTCTTCATTATCAAAGTCATAGATTGATAATTTACCCAAAAAAAAGAAAAAGTTACGGATTGATATAAAGAGGCTGGTCCCGAAAACTCTGCAAATCCGAATTTTCTTGGATCACATACATTTTGCTTGTATGGTTATATACATTCTAAAATTTGTACATGTATATATAAACATATACTTGCATAGTACATAAAATTTGGAACTCAAATCTTTTTTATGAATATACAGAATTGGTTATGGAGATAAAACCAAAAATAGTAACATATTTATATAAAATTATAAATATAAAAGACAAAGAGCATTGAAAAAAGTTGGTGTTGGGGGCTTACCAGTTATGCCTATACCAGAATGAAGCTTTTCATCCTCCGACTTTAAAACTCCATCCACGGTGAAACCAGCCATCTGTCTTGTTCTCCCTTAGAAAGATGACAATTCTCTCAAGGACTTGAAGAAGCACACCACATTCTTTAGATATACATGTGTGTGTGTGTATATATATATATATATTCCCACTAACTAAATTGACTCTCTCTCTCTCTTTTTGTTTAGCTGGAATTCTTTTTTCTTATCATTACAATTATTTTTTTTTTTTGAAAAGCTGGTCTCTTTGTTATTATTATTATTATTATTATTATTTTGTTTTTCTGCTTTTTTCCTTAAATTTTTGTTGTACACGCAGTCTTTGCAATTTTACAGACTCCAAATTAAACGAAAGAAAGCAAAATTACACTGGGACTGTTTTTCTATTTAAAGGAAAACGGTTTTTTTGCCTAATTTACTGGGATGGTGGTCAAGAATACAGCTATCCACATTGTGGCTGAAGCAATTAAGGAAAATTAAAAGTTAAAATAAAATAAAAAATAAAAAACCATTTTCAGCATTAATTTCCTTGAAAAAATATTGGTATTAAAAAGGTCTACTTGTTGCCAAACCGTTTTTGGGCATGCGTTTCTATTTCAATGCATTGCTTATACAATAATATGAATGTAGACAGCTTTTTGCTTTCTAAAACAAAAGCAACCTAACTCCAATACAAAGAAAACCAGAAAAATAATAAACAGAAAGTGGAAAGCTGGTTATTTTCTTCTTGGATATTAAGTTCTGGTTCTTCTATATTTGAGGAGGCTTTTCATAGAAAATAGATGACAGCTAATTGAATACTATTTTGAGTATTTTTTGGTTGAATTGGATTGTGGGTTTTTGAGCAGGAAGAAGAGTACACAATAGCTGTATTATATGACTTCCAAGTAAAGTGATTCTGTGCTCCTTAATTTAGTCAATAATTTTGGTAGCTGGCAGTAGCAGATTCATAACCCAGAGGATTTCTTTTTTTAGCCCCATGAGATATGGAAAAGGCAATCATATAATACTCTTAAAAGTTTTGATAAAGATACAAAATTTTACAGATTTAATCTTTTGGTGTTTCTGAAAGGTTTTGATAAAGATGCAAAATTTTACAGTTTTGATCTTTTGGTGCTTCTGAGTTTCTTTTTTTATTTTGGACTAATTTGTGTGTTTTGATCAAGACCACCCATATTTTATCGCATAAAAAGATACTCAATTTGACCAGATTCATTATTTAATGGATTAGGAATATATGGATATGGAAGGAAGTGTACATTGGACAGAATCCTAAAGTATTTATTATTATATTTTTTCTTACAAATTTTCTATAAATCTTTTTCCTACTGTGTAATTATTTTTTATATAATTTGTATCAATATTTTATGTGATGGTCCTATTTAAAGGAAAAAAAAAATATATATATATATATATATATCACGATTAAAATGTAATTAAGGTTCATGAAGTTATTATATTCAGGCTCTTCTGCCATGAATAGTCATCAAGCTCTGCCTTTTTTTTAAATGCAGATGCACTAACTTTCTCAAAATGCAGTCAAACCCAAAACCTCCATCCACAAGTGATTTCTTTTTGTGTGGGTTTGTGTTTATAGCTTCTTCTTTTTTTTCCTCCTGGGTTGGACTTCTTCCAATCAAGATTCAACTACTCAGAGATCTTAAAGTCAAGCATCTACCTGCTTAAACTAATACCTTTCTCTTCATTTTTTTATTTACTCAGCATGTCAACTTGCAATTCCCAATTAGGATCCAATACACGAATTAATTTCCATTCTTAAGCTATTCACTTATCAAAATTATGTACTATTGCAGAGGATATCTTAAGAATTTCTTGACATTCTTGTTTCAATATACATATATACATATAATTTGAAGGGTTGATATACATTATAGGCGAAAGATTTGAACTTTGTATTTTTAATGGATAAAATAGTAACTTTATAATGACTGTTCTTTAAAAAACAATATAAAAGATAATTAATACAATATTATCTTATCATTCGATAAATTTATACATATAGATTCAAAGGAACCAACAGTTTTTTTTTAAAAAAATTTCCCATCAATCTTGTCCCATTGTGTAATAATTTTTTTTTCCAATATTTGATGTGACGGTCCTCTTAAATGGAAAAATAAAATAAAAAAAGCTTTCCTTATCACAGTTAAATGTAATTAAGGTTCATGAAGTATTATATATGTTTTTTTTTTTTTTTTTTTTTTTTTTTAATTTTAGTACAGATTTGCATTATGCAACATTGTTGAAATTTTATTTTAGCAATATGTTGCTAATATGAGTTTTTTTCTATATCACGTGGAAAAGAATCTGCACCGAATCCCATCAAAATCGTTTGATGAAAGACCAAATATATATGTATAGATATTTCTACGTGGAAAAATGAACATGTATTTGCAAATGTGGTGCAAAGACTTTACCTACTCTGCAAAATGCCAAGCGGGCAGTGTAAGTCCCATGCCAAAATGCAATATTGGTGGGAGGATGGACCCCATAATCTAGCACTAATTCACGCCCACTTCCTAGGGACAGTTTCTGTTTCATTCAAACTGGGCAATGGGCATCCCCAATTTCTTGGATTTTAGGTTTGCTAAAGCTCACATCTTTTTCAGTTAAACTTTTTATTAAAAATAATTATGTGTGGTTGGACTGGGGATGACCAATATATGATAGTTGTCAAAGTCTTTCTTCTTGGAATAAATATATATATTTATTTATTTTCTTGGTGAAGCTGCTCATTGTGATATGGTACTATGTCAATGATAATAATGATTTTTTTTGTCACTTTGTTGGTGGGAAGTGATGGTGTACTATTTTGGTGGACTAGTGTAATGAAATTTATAACTATATATATATATATATATATGAATATGTATTCTCTATTCCAATATTTTATAATGATGGATATCTTTGCAAAATCTGAAATCTAATAGTAGGAAAGATAACTCTTCAGAAATTAGCAGAGGGGACGATATTATATTAGATTTAGACATGATATGATGGCGGTGATTCATAGAAGTTTCAAGTAAAACATTGATAAGATGTAATGATAATAATCATTGTGATATTTTGTTTTAGTGATCATGGCAAATTTGGATGAAATTTTTGCAATCTTTGTAAAATGCCAATTCTACCCCCCTCCAAAAAATTACATTGCACTTTTTTTAATGTTCGTTGTTCATACTTTTTATTTTTTTATTTGATATTGAAGGTGAAGAAGGGTTCATGATTATTATCTTCAAAAAATAATGAATATTTGTTTTTCGATAAAATAAAATAAAATATTATCATCTCAAATCACTGTCATTTTTCCTTATTACAACTGTCTACTGTATTTCCATTAAAAAAAAAGAATATCCACTATATATATATATACGTGCTCCATATGAACACTTTGACCTTGTTTGATATATTTGGATCACATAGGTTTTTTCCCCATATATATCCTACCTACTCATACCCCTTTTGATTTTCTTCTATAATATTTGTTGCTGATGCGAAATATCCAATCTTCATGCTGTATATATATACTCCATCCATCATTATAGTACCATTACATTTATACACAGATTTTACATGTCCGTGCATGTTTTGCCTCTGCCCTTTAGCATCATTTTTTAATTATATATTTTCTTGGTTTGTTTTATTATTATTAGAACATTTTTAATGGAATGTGAATTGTTAAAATTAACATGCAACATAAGCAAATATAGACATTGTTTTGAAAAAATGCACTCCAATGGTAATGTTTAAAATGAATGTCGAGCTTATATGGCCTAGACATTGTCAATGAGAATGTCTACTTTTGAAGGCTCTATCAGACATTGTCAAATTTTTAAAAAAGTAACATTTACCTTAAAAATCTAATTTGTTTAAAAATTAAAAATACTTAATAAAATATATAATTAATTAATAACCATAAATAATATTTATACACATTAACATTGGAGAATAATTTATAAATTCAATATGCATTATGTCATATAAATTTATATATTATCTATTTTTATACCACATAGCAATCCATATCCATAAGCTATTAGTTTGCTAAATTTAGAAGCCCCGACCGAAAAAAAAAAAGAAGATAGTAATTTCACTTGTCCATTGATTTAGCCCATTTATTTTGATTAGAGATTAAAGCCCAAAGGATTACTCATTACTCTTCTATCCTCTTTTTTGATAATATCATTTCTATTCTAGCTATACAACCTAAAATTATACAATACAAATTAACTTTTTTTATGTTGAATTTTCGAAAATTAAAAGAAAAAGAAAAAAACTTTCTCGTTAGAACTGGGTGTATTAAGTTCTTTAGATGGTGTATATAGAGCACCATTTTATGATATAAATGATCCAAGCGAGCAGAGTTTGAGAATGATTATAAGAGTTCTCAAACTAGTTTAAAGCTCACAAAAATTTGAAATCCTTTACTCATATTTGTCTCGTTCATGAAAAGACTGGACTAGTTCAAATATAAAAATCTAAAAATCTGAATTATTATTTAATTTTTATTTTAACGCTAATTATTAATAAAATTTATTTGTTCTATTAATTTTTTGATAAAATTAAATTAAAAAATATTTACTATGTTTAAATTAATAAAATGGTTCATATATATATGTGTGTGTATAAATAACAAGTTCGAACTAATTATCAAAAAAAAAAAGTTTTTTTTTGGTGAAAAAAAATAAAAAAAAAGTTCGAACTGCTCATTTATACTCTTTAACATTATTTAATCTTTTTACGAAAAGGCCCATTTTCCATAAATCAAGCCGATGTGGCCCAATATTATTAGGTCTCCCGCGCTTCAATTCGTTACCTTTCTGGTTTTGAGAGGTCTTCTCCAACTGCAAAACTTTAAACCCTAGCCGACCACCAATAACCCCTTAAACCCTCCCTATTCACCACTCTCACCAGCAAAGCCAGGTACTTTTACTTTCTTTCTTTCTGTGTTTTACAGGTTTGATTTTGCTGGCTACTCGAATTGCGCTTTTTAAATATAATTTTTTTATTTTTTATTGTCCATGTTTTCAAAGTAAGGGCTTCTAGTTGATAATTCTTCATTCTTTGGGTGCTACATTATTGGAATATTGCTTTAAATTTTAGATTTTTTATAAATATATTTTTTTAGTTGCTTATTGAGCTTATGAAGCTAATGCAGTTCAGTTGTTGTTTTTCTGTTCCGACAGATACAATGGCTGCAAAGGCAGTTAATAAGAAAAATGGCACAAAGCCGCAGCAGAGGAAGGCTCCACCAAGAAAGAAGCAAAAGAAGGATTTTTTCACTGCTAAAGCCCCAAAGCAAATAGACGTTTCTGACCATTCTGACAGTTCAGATGAAGAAAAAGAAGTAGTAGAGGAACGTGAAGATGTTGATGGAGTTGAGGAAGACTCTGGTTCAGCTTCTGACATCTCGTCTGAAGGGGATGACCCTCTTGCTCATGATTTCCTCCAGGGAAGTGATGAATCTGATCATGGAGGTAGTATTGTGTTTTTCATTGTTTGGATTTTTTGTTTTTGTTTTTTTTTTTCTGAGTTAGTGTTCAGGATCAAATTTCATTATCTTGTTGCAGATAAAGATTCCTCAACGTCGGATTCCGATTCAGATGAATCTGATATTGAGGCGAAGTCGAAAGCTATAGATGAAGAAAAGGAAAGGGAAGAAGAAGAAGCAGTAGCTGAGATGCAGCTCAACATTAAAGAAGAATCCGATGAATTCAGATTACCCACCGAGCAGGTTATTGGTCTCATCATGTTATGGGTTTTGCACTTAAAACGATTTAAATTTAAAGCTCTGAATAAGATAGAATTTTATGTATTGGTCAGTTCAAATTTTTACTGACATGCTTAGTTTCTTGTTTACTTTTCTAACGCCTTAGGAACTTGAAGATGAAGCTCATCGACCTCCTGATCTTCCAAATATGCAGAGGAGGATAAAAGAGAGTAAGTGATTTCTTTATTTGGTCTCTGTATTTCGTATTTTGACATGATTTCTAAAATCATCTTTGAAAGTTGTTTAAATTCAAATTTAATATTATATCAGTTGCTCGAGTGCTTTCAAATTTTAAGGCGCTGAGGCAAGAGGGTGCAACAAGGAAGCAGTATGTGGAGCAGCTTAAGAGAGATTTAAGTTCATACTATGGTTACAATGAATTTTTGATTCGAGCTCTTGTAGAGGTACTTGCCTGATTCTTTATCATTGTCTTTTTCAAAAGTGTATTTGTTTTCATATTGATTTCCATATCCGTTTCTGGTATTTCTTTTTGGTGTGGGACTGATACATAACAACTGGCTATTTTATGTAGATGTTTCCAATTGTTGAACTTATGGAACTAATAGAAGCTTTTGAAAAGCCTCGACCCATATGTCTTCGAACTAACACTTTAAAGGTGACACTACTTGGATATTTCTGATTATGATTTATGACATTTTTTTTTCCAAAAATTTGTATCTTTACAATGTATTTGTTTATTTATCTTTCGCGATTAGACAAGGAGGCGGGATTTGGCAGATGTTTTAATCAACAGGGGAGTGAACCTAGATCCCTTAAGCAAATGGTCAAAAGTAAGGATGATAACCTCCTTGTGGGTTTTTTTTTTTTAATGAATTTTTATTTCCCGTCTTCTGCATTATCATTCAGGATATAAGGAACTCTTTTATTCTGATTGTAGGTTGGGCTAGTTGTGTATGATTCACAAGTGCCAATTGGTGCCACTCCTGAATATATGGCTGGTTTCTACATGGTACATGTTTTGCTAGTTAGCTTTCCTTTGTTGCTTGTTTTCAATTTGAACATTTAAATTCATGCAGTCTTACTTTTTGTTTGCTCAGCTCCAAAGTGCAAGCTCTTTTTTACCAGTAATGGCTCTAGCACCTCAAGAAAAGGAACGGATCATTGATATGGCGTAAGTAATGGTTTTTTCTTTTACATATAAATGTAGTGACTAGTGAGTTTCTTAATTCACCCACCAAAAATGTAGTATGTCTGTTGTCATCAAGAGAGTAAGCCAAATAAAAGATACACAAAAGTACTTTGGAACTACTGTGATGGCATGTGGCTTTAAAGATTTCTTGTACTATATGCTACAGTCAGATTTTTTATGAGACTCAAATTGAGTGAAAATAAAAACTGGTTACTTTTATATCTTTACCTCTTTATCTCATTTTAATTACATTCTTTGGTATCGAGTTTTGAGCAGGCAAAATAAGAAAACCAGGGTTATTAAATAGGTACCTTGTTGGAACCATAAGTCCTAAGCTAGCAATGAATTCCCTCTGCATGTTTGTGTGTTTGTCAGAGAAAGAGAGAGAGATTTGGGGGGTTGGGGTGGAGTTCATATTTAGAAGTGGTAAGCTTAATGAAAATTTGTGAGACTCATTTTGTTCCCCCACTCAGCTTATACATATACTACTGTAATTTTAATACTGTGTCATATATCATGAACATATTGGTTTTACATTTGAGAATGTACAGGTCCAAAATAGTCATACAACTAGTATTCTGAGATTATAGTTAAGGCGATTTTTTCCTTTTGTTAACAATTTTATCCGGTTGCAGGGCTGCACCTGGTGGTAAAACAACTTACATTGCTGCGCTTATGAAAAATAGTGGTATGTGGTTTTTGTTGATCACATTGCTTTAAGTTATGTTTGTGAATGTATGTACACTTCTACTTTATTTATTTCTTAGGCATTCTAGTCAATTTTTCCATTCTTCACAAGTGTTACAATTCCATTATTATCAGGAATGATTTTTGCAAATGAGATGAAGGTTCCAAGGCTTAAGTCACTAACTGCCAATCTGCATAGAATGGGGGTGACAAATACAGTAGTTTGCAACTATGATGGAAAAGAGGTTAGATTATTGTTTTGTCTATTCATTGTTTTGAGGGCTTCTGGACTTTATTGAAGATTGGATTCTTATTTTCTCGCATTGGCAAGGTGGATTTTTTAGTTCAGGAAAATGTTTTGTCTGGTTAATAGACATCCCCACTCACTATTCACCATGTGAAGCACAATAATGCAGAATTGTTTATAGCATATCTTTGTGGGTTTTTGAAAATTGTATATAAACTTCCTGTTGTTTTTAATTAGTAGAAAGTGTTTAGTATATGAAACACCTTTTTATATTGCAATGCTATTATGTGAAGGTAATTTGCTTAACTTTAATTGTGTTTGCTTTCAATATATGATATCTTGTTACCTCTTTTAATAATAATAATATTATTATTATTATTATTATTATTTTTTTTTTCACTTCCTCTATTCTTCTGTTTCAGCTTCCTAAAGTGTTGGGCATCAACTCAGTGGATAGAGTATTGTTAGATGCTCCTTGCAGTGGGACTGGGGTAAACAACCGCACTAAATATGCAACTGTTCTCTCAATTTCATTGGCTCATTTGTTCTATCTGATGAAACCAAATGAGTCTTGTTTTCCAGGTTATATCAAAAGATGAGTCTGTTAAAACTTCTAAAAGCTTAGATGAAATACAGAAATTTGCCCATCTGCAGAAGGTATAATAATTTAATCTGTGTGCATTTTTAGTGCTTCAATATAGTGTTTGAAATAAATGTTGGAAGAAAGTAGAAGGTTAGAGTTATTATACTGCTCTTAGTACTAGTGAAGCAGATGCTCAATGCTAAATTGTGCAAGTGAAATTCTTCAAAAAGCTGGTTAAATGATCTTATCTATTTGGCCAGAGAACAGTAGCACAGCTCAGCTCTTCTATAATGTTTTTCCAATAAATTATTAATTCTTTTACATTAGTTTTACTTTATATAGTTAATCATGTAAAGCTTCATTTAAGTATTATCTTTGTTTTCATGTAGCAACTGATACTTGCTGCAATTGACATGGTGGATGCCAACTCAAAATCTGGAGGATTCATTGTCTACTCCACCTGCTCCGTAATGGTTGCTGAGGTTTGTTTATAACCTCTTCCTGATTTGCAGTTATTTTTTTTTCCTACCCTTATTCTTGTCTTATATATTGCAGAATGAAGCAGTCATTAACTATGCTCTCAAGAAGAGAAATGTTAAACTTGTGCCATGTGGACTTGACTTTGGATGTCCTGGGTAAAAATGATTGTCCTTCATTTTCTACCATAGTTGCCAGCTAGCCATTGGACTTCTGTTTAATGTTTTTTTTTTTGTCATTACCAGGTTTATCCGATTTAGGGAAGAACGATTTCACCCATCTTTAGAAAAGACAAGGCGTTTCTACCCTCATGTTCACAATATGGATGGCTTTTTTGTGGCAAAGGTACATAATAATTTTTAAGGTGGCATGTCTGTCACAGTAAAAATAGTTTTCCTAAATGTTATTGCAACTAAACTTCTTCGACTTTCTTTAAGTGGGCGCATGGTTGAGTATGTCACTGGAGTGGCCTGTAGTTTCTATAGGGTCATTGTAGTGTGGTACAGGAAGTCTTGTTGCAAGTTAGTGCATCAAAAGAACTAGAGTGATAAGTTTTTTTAGTTGTATATGTTTCATCCATTCATTTACTGGATTGTTCATTATTTTCAGTTGAAAAAAATGAGCAATGCAAAGCCTACCATGGAATCTTCTACTCCATCCGAAACAGAGCAAGGACTTGAGCTGGGTGAAAATGGTAGTAAAGAAGATGTTGGAGAGAATGTTCAACAGCATTTGGGAGAAGGTACTAGGAAAGAAAATAAAGGTTTTATGAAAGATATTGCTGAAAATGGCAAAAAAGAATCCACATTCTCTCCCATAAAGCGCAATAAAAGGAAGTTCCCATCAAGAGAGGAGATCTCAAGAGCAAGGTAAATGGCTATTTTTTTTGTTTTCATTGTTTGACATACGAATTCCCTCTAAGCTGGTAGAAATAATTGCATTTTAGCATCCTGTGGGATACAATAGAGCCCTCCAAATTCTTATTGATATACATTGAACAGTTTTACTCTGGAAAAGATCTCAAATTTTTGGATTGGATTGATCACCACCAGAAATCTTGCTTCACGCTACAATGACAATTCGTGCAATTTTTTTTTTCTTCGCCTGTTTGAGATAGAAATTCCCTCTCTAAGCTGATAGAAATAATTGCAGCCTCCAAATTCTTATTAATGTAGATGGAACAATTTACTCCGTGGAAAAGAGCCCAAGTTTTTGGGTTTGCATTGGATTGATCACCGTAATTCTTGTACTTGTTCGTGAATCATGTTTTTGGCATTCATGCACTTATTTGATTTAATTTCAAACCCTTTCAGGGAAGAGAAGAGAAATGCTTTAAGGGGAAAGAAAGCAACAAGACAGAAGAGTGGTAGAGGAGAATAAATAGTTGGCAACACTTGCTGGGCTTGACTTGGAACATGATTTTAATTATAGTCACTAAGAGCAATCAACAATGTCCTTGGGATAATGAAAGCTCACCAGAGAGTTAGTCATGGTTTTTCGATCTGATCAAAGAGCATTGAGGAGCTTCAATTGTTGCAGAATGTTTACCTAAACGACTTCACAAACTTTTCTTGTCATGACTCCTTGACTTTTGTACAAGTCCAAAAAGTTTTGTTTTAGTTTGTCTTTATTTTTTCGTAGGAAACAAAAAAAAAAAAAAAAAAGGAAAAAACAAGAAGAAAATCCTGTTATTTACATGGAAGATTTTGTCTTTTTTGTTTGTTATTATATTTGGAATCGACTTTATGTATTGGCTTTTATAAAAGATTAAATACTCGCAAGTTTTGCATTGTAACTAAATAACAAATTATCCTCTTTTGACCAAATGTTTTTTGGACAATTAATTAAGGTTAGAGAATAAAAATTTATAAACAAATAAAAGTGAGTAAAAGACAAATTATGATAGTAGAATGTGTACTTTTAATTTTTACTCATAGAAAAGTATCTTTTTTTTTAGTATCAATGAGATCATGATTTTTAATGAATTCTTGATAGATGGTTCTAAGAACTTGACTGGCACTCTCACGGTTGAAGTTGATTTGATAAATTTGAAAAATCAGATTAGTGAAAGAAAAAAAAAATTAAAAAAGTGTCCTTTTTAGTTTGTGCAATTATATTAACATAGTCGACCTCCAAATAATAATAATAATAATAATGCAATGAAGAAAATAATAATAATAATAATAATAATAATAATAATGGGCTGGGCTGTAGCCTTATAATATGGGAATTGGCTTTTGTGTAGCGACGCAAACCCTCGTCGCAGCTCTCTGTCTCTCTCTTACACAGAGTCTTCAGCTTGGTCTGCTACTCAAACAAGAAGAAGAAGAAGAAGAAGAAGAGCAGCAAAGAATGGAGAGTGGAGTGGAATGGATAAAAGAGCTATCTGATGTGCCAATGGGTAAACTCCCTCCACACCTCGAGCTTCAGAGGACCCGTGTCGAATGCAAAGCAGATGCTCCCATTCATGTATTTCTATTTCATTCTTTCTCTTTCTTTTCTTTGCAATATAAGTTTTTCACTATGTTAGTTTGATACCAATGAATCTTTTTTTGTGTCAGTCTGTAGAAACCCAGAATTCGTATTCACTTATTTGTATGCACTTATTTTTTAGCTTGATTAAATAATTTGTATTTTTCTGATTTTCTGGCTTTAAGAAAATTGAGCCCTTTTTATTTTTATTTTTTATGATCAATTTGTGTATGAAAAATAGCGAGGGACAGAGGATGAACTTGTTCGCTAGTCGTTTGTTTCAAAATAATATAGAATAGAAGTTAATGCAACTATGTGGTTGTTTAGGACTTGGTCATCATAAACCACGAGTACGGTTATTTCTTGTTAGTGTTTTTGACTTTGGTACGGTTATTTCTTGTGAGTGTTTTTGACTTTGGTTGGCTCGTCTTTGTTTCAGACAGATATATTCCAGTATTCTGGCGCTTATGCATCAATTGGAGTTGATAATAGTGTGAGGTTAGATAGTTTCCGAGACAATTTCAGAGTTGAAGTGATTCGACTCACAAAGGAAGAGATGGAGTTTGATATGATTGGTATCGATCCAGCACTTGCAAATGCATTTCGGAGAATTCTTATATCCGAGGTATCAATCATGCTCAAACATGATTATACATATCATACTCAATGAATGTATGACATCTATAAATCCTAGTTGTATTTCTTATGCTAGTGACAAGCTATTGATGTTTAGCTTCTTCCTATTGGATACATTTGGTCGCAGTATTTGTAAAGTTAAATTACATGACTTCCATATATCTGGACCCCTCTTGTCATGCTGGTTCTTACTATATGTTTTCTTTATCTGAAATATCGTTCAATAGATTTCTGTTCTCTCTATCTATTGGATGATTCTCATAAACACTCAAAAAGTATTTAAGGAAATTCATAAATGACCTTCCTAAACGAACCAAATGGGAGTTACTACCTTCTGTACTGTTCATAAAGGTTTCACTTTCATCATTTTGTAATCCTATTTCTTCTGGGAACTTTATCATATATTAAAAATGGTAATAGGGTCATATAAAAACTGCTTTAGAATAACCTAGTGGTGAGTAAGTACTGATCAGAAATTCAGAATGCTGGAGCAAATAACTATGATGATGAAAGCATTGAAATTTTTGCACCAGGCCAGACTTAGCTTGAAACGTTATTTTGGAATGTTTCCTTCCATACTTATAAATTAAGGCTTCTGTGCTGTTTCCTAATGAATATTGAACTTCTTTTCTGATATGTTAGATTAGTGAATTCAACTTTTGCTCTTGTATAATGTGGATAGACTTGGTTCATCTAATGTGGATTTCCCTATGACTTTAATTTAGTTATTGAAGGGAGGCTGAATTTATTCTCTGGTCCATTGTGGTTATTTTCTTATTCCGATATTTAACCTTCTGACTATAATTAGAATACATCTTCTCCTTTAATCTTGTGTGTTCTATAACATAGATGCTTCGAGTGGACGTGGCTGTCGAGTTGGCTTATTAGTGGTAATTGTGGCTTTTTCATGACTCGTACAGGTTCCTACGATGGCTATTGAAAAAGTTCTTATTGCGAATAATACATCAGTAGTCCAAGATGAAGTGCTTTCTCATAGGTTGGGTCTAATTCCAATCAGAGCTGACCCAAGATTTTTTGAATTCACAGGTTTGACTGGAATATGAATGCTTGTTTTATTTCTTCAGGATTTTTTAATGCTTTCCTTTGCAATTAAGAAAATCTAATTTTTTTTTTTCTGTGTTAGAAAATGGTACATCCACCGAAAAGAACACGATTGTTTTCAAACTCCATGTTCAATGTGGTCGTGAAGAATCTCGTCGTCCAGGTATAGTTTGTATTAAAGACTATCAACTCCCTGCTTCCTTTTGACCGTTGGTGAGGTTTTTAGTACACCTTTCATGCTAATGTTGCATTGCATAATGCAGTGAAGTCCTGTGAATTGAAGTGGTTACCAAATGGGAGCGAATTTCCTTTGGCATCTGAAAGTTCAAATAGGGGTTCTTCCTCAAAACCCAGAACCTACACATCATTTGAATGCAGCCAAGATTCCCTGCCACAATTCTCCAACAATCCAATTAGTGCCATGGATAATATTATTATTTCTAAACTGGGCCCTGGTCAGGTAACCCTGTTCTATGCTTAGTATAGTTTCAGTTGATGCTCAATGAGTTTACCAAAATTGATGCTCAATAAACATGTTTAAGTTTTTTCTTTTTAATCTAAAGCATTTGTTAATAAGAAGATAACTTTAGAAGAAGAAATTCGAAAATCAATAACTTAGAGTACTCTAATTATTGGTTCATCAAAATATAAAGCTATCTTGTTTGATATGCATGTCTCGAGAGTCTAACTTAAGATTGTAATATCACATACTCTTTCACTTGATTTACTTTTAGATGATTGCTTGATCTATGGAGAGGTTTAATGGGAAAAACCAATGAGATGGAGGTGGATTTTAATTATAGCAGGAGAGACCAGGAACGGCTAGTTGAGCTTTTGCATTTAATGTGAAAAGATTACCAGTTGTGCTCATTCATTTATGTTCTACATTGTCTAATGCACTGTCCAAATACCATATATTGCCGATAGAACTTAGTGATTGTAGTTAGTATGGATTTTTTCCTTCTAGTTGGAATGCTGTTAAGGTTCTTTATTTGAAATTCTATATATGTAGAGGCCATATGAACTTCACTACTTTAAAAGATTTAAGTTGCACATTGCTATCTGACATTTTGTGCTATTTGTCATTTGAAGAAAGACTAATTTTGCTCAGCAGTCCAAGAAACTGTCTTTTCACTTTATTTCTGATTATTGTGAGTTTTTCTCAATTATAGGAAATTGAACTAGAAGCACATGCTGTTAAAGGCGTTGGTAAAACACACGCAAAGTGGTCCCCAGTGGGAACTGCTTGGTATAGGATGCTTCCTGAGGTATCAACATATGTTATTTAGTTGACTGTTTTTACGCTACGGAGGGTATTGATGAGTCAAATTTTAATTTATTATGTTTCATCTTAGGTTGTGCTATTGAAAGAGATCGAAGGCAAGGCTGCTGAGCAACTTAAAGCAAAATGCCCAGTTGGAGTGTTTGATATTGAAGATATTGGCAACGGTAAGTAATTTATTCTCTTGACATTAATTTCAAAATGGTTTATATTCTAGACAGCAATATAAAATATTTGTATCCATAAAAGCTAAACAGATATTTGCTCGTTCTTGTATTTTAAACTGTTGATATATGTTATTCCTGGCTTAGATAGTCATTCACCTTTCTCCACTTTTCTTTAATCGTACTTTGTTGATTGATATCATGAACAATTGAATAGACAAGAAAAGGGCAGCTGTGGTCCGACCTCGAGCATGCACATTATGCAGGGAATGTATCAGAGGAGGAAATGAATGGGAGGATCGTGTTTCACTTCGTCGTGTAAAAAATCATTTCATATGTAAGTGATCAAAGCTTGAGAATTAAAATATTATCTTCAATTAGTGTGATAAGGTTTTTAAGTATAATACCTTCAATACTAAAAACTCAAAAATCCATATAATTATTTAATCGTTTTAAATATATAAAGAAGACTAAAAATGAGATATTTTTGCAATTTATAAATATCCAAGGCTTTAGATCCTCCCAGTTTGTATTTGTCTCTGCCATGTTATTCTGTGAATGCTTGTATCAACTGGACAACACAAATGAAGGACTGATCTAGACACATGGTTGATGGTACACCATTCCCTAGGCACTGGGGGCATCTTATCAGTGTCTAGAGAGGACCATTTACGTTTCTTTTTTTTTTTTTGGTGAATTCCATTTACGTTTCTTGAATTGCTAGTAGAGTTACAAATGCATAGTTATTATTACGAGGGAAATCTTCAATTACCGTTATTACTTCAGTAATCTCTCAAAGAAGTTCTAATTCTTATCTGTCTCTGTTTATCTCTAGTTACCGTGGAATCAACTGGAGCTTTACCTCCCGAAGTTCTATTTACTGAAGCTGTGAAAATATTGGAAGACAAGTGCGAAAGTGTGATTTCTGAACTCGCTTGAAGTTCTGCTGTTGATCTACTTAAAATAGAGCTAAACATTAAAAAATATTGTAAAGTATCTTGATATTAAATATTCATCTAGAAAGTTTTGGTGGCGTTTATATTAAAGCCGAAAAGTTTTGTTGTGCAAACGAAGAGCATTATTTTATGACTGAATGTTACAAGTTTGGATACTAGAGGACATTAAAGAGGCCTGATATGCAGCATTATTTAATTTTCGGTCCAATATATATATATATATATATATATTGAAAAGTGCGGAAAATATTTACAAGGGAGGCTGAATAGGCTTTTTGAAAAATTCTGCTCCTTTTAAAACTGTTTATTAAGGAATCTGTCTTGGTCTACTTCACAGCATAATTCTTTTCTTCCAAACTAGAGTTTTTCATATCCCACAATATTTGGGGATTTAGTTATTCTAAATAGTAATATGCATGGCAGACAGTAAATGCAGAAATTGAAAAAAAGGAAAATCAATACATTTTTTATGTGGAAAATTTTACACATTGAAAAAAAATAAGTGTCAGATACCATTTTTATCCAAATTTCACTCAAAAGATCTACTAACTTAACTTAGGATAGCTTCACCGACACACCGGCAGCTTTACCATCACAATGATCGTCCTCATAAGGGAATTTCACTTCTATCGGCACAATCTTTATTCCTGGTAAAGGAATTACACTTTTAAAACTTTGTTGCAGCAGGTTAGTTTCTAATGAAATTTGGTAAGCAAATCTATAGGGCATGGGTGTTCATCGGTTTAAAAATCAATTAATCTGGTTCAATTATTAATTAGTTTAGTAGTTTTTAATCCAATTCAATTCAATTTCAATATTAGCGTTCGAATCTTAGCGATTTGAGGTAGAACTCCAAAACATTACGAAGTTCGAACCTAAATATGAGGGTCTAACCTCAAAACATTAATAACTTCAAAATATTTTTCTTCGTTAAAAAACTTAAAAAACATATTGAAAAATATCATAATATCAAAAGCCAAGCTGAATAAAGCATGGAAAAAAATTAGTAGGCAAAACATATTTGATCTTTAAGGCAACAAAATCAAAGATAACATGTGAAAGTGTAAGTGATTTGTCTTCTAAAATTAATTATGAGTATCTAAGTCGTACCATTTCTAAATGAGATTTGTTAATACGTAGCACCAAAAAGATAAAAGAAAATATACAAGAGATTGTGTTTTAATTATGAAAATTGCCAAAATACAAATTTTAACTCAATATATATAAAGTTTTACACTTATCCGGAAAATTTTAAGCAAAATTATGTAATTTTTTTTTTCTTTTGGTGAAAGAAGCAAAATTTTGTAATTGGGCACCTTTTTAAATGTCGAATTATATTTAGTCGGGTTCCTTTTTATATGTAAACGACTATTGATTATATGTAATTAGAGACCTCTTAGATAAAATTTATCCAGAATTTAACGGAGGAGAGAATAACTATTTTTAACAAAAAGCAATCTTTATGCCTGAAAGAGTACATGGCCGTCCATGTGAACCATGTGATTTTACCTTCTTTTTTTTTTTTGGCAAGGACCATGTGATTTTACCTTAACGGTGGAAGTTGGTGCAACCAAAATTTTGGTTAATTCTTGTAGTTTTCTTTTGAATGACTAAACAAATGATATGTTGGTAAATTTACTGTTTTGATATTGTTCAAATATCTTGCATGATTGACTGTTTTTTTGGACAAAAAATGATTTAATAAAAAAATACCAGGCCTCTTTTCTTGACCGTGTAAAAAAAAAATTGTCAAAAAAGTTGAATTGATATTTAGAAGAAAAACTAGGAGCGAAAATATAACAATTTATTTATGAATGCTTTTGTAATATTTGACAATTTTGCAGTGTAATTGCAATATTTCTGTAACAGTATTTCTCTTTGAAAGGAATATCCTTTTTCTTGTTACCCAGTTGGGAAAAGGACAAAATTGAATGAATTGAAAAAAAAAAAAA
>QANX01007355.1:82653-192563 GCA_003254975.1 Ochetophila trinervis
TATATATATATATATCTCCAGGAACTTGGGTTTCTCAGATTGCATGTCAATGTAATTGGTGCTCCTGATATTATTGCCATTCCTCGTGAACGCACTTTACTTAATTTTATTTTTTTCTATAATTTGTGGTGTGCATAAAAAAGCAAATAAATAGTATATAGCAATGATAGATATTGAAGAAATGTATAAGTGAAGAAATTCATTAATCTTGCAAATGAAGGTGTTGGAAAGTAGGATTATGGCATTAAGTGAGCTGTCCATGTTTGCCTAATAAGTGAAGAACCAAATCCATTAGCAAACATTAGCTGTTTGGTATGTTTTGTACAACATTCTCTGACAATATTCTTTTGTAAAAGCACTAGTATGGAAATTTACTAATTAATGTATTCTTGTGAATACAATTATATGATTATAAATTATTTAAAATAGATACAAATAAATTACATTAAAATTAAAATGAATAAATATATAATTTAATATATTATGATATAAAAATAATAATATTTTATTAAAATATATTATTATGCTATTCCATTTAACATGAATATTAAATAGATATGAATTATAATTAAAAAATCTCAACAATTATAAACTTTTAATAATAGGTTAATAGGAATTCTCATACCTAAAACACTAATAGTTATTATTTCTTTTATTTATTTATTTCTTTTTATGAATAGCTATTATTTCTTCCTACTCTGGCCTTTTTTGGGTACATTTTCGAGAATATAGATATTATTCTATTTGTTTCCTTTCCTTTTTGTGGTTTTGTAACTCCATGTTTTTAGAAAATTATCTAAGATGGTATAAACAGTCTTAGCTAATATGTATTTTTGCTTTGCCAAACTTCTATATTGTCCCTCTAATGTTGCTTATGAACATCTAACTTCCGATAAAAGATTAACCCATTTTGCTAAAAGAAAATACATTATCTAAGATGGTGCAAGTTTTAATGTTAGCTGAGAAGAAGATTATAGTGCAAAAAGAAACACACTTTTGTTCAGAAAATTTATTTTCCATTAATATGACATCATTATGATAAACACCCAAACCCAATTATTTGCCAACCCTTTTCCCCACACCTTTATCTATCCATGACAATGGGTCAATGGACCTACATTCTTCAACATTTCAATAATCAATTCCTTGCCGTCCGATCTGATCATGGTCTCATCAACTGACTTTAGTGATGGACCATTTTACCCTTTATTTATCAATAACCCAAAAAACAAAAAGGAATTTATAAAATAGCAGTCTGTTATGTTTGGACCACTTGAATCGGTGCTATTTTTTTTTTTATATGACATTAGTGATACTTAAAGAACCCATTTTTCCCCATATAGTTTTCCATTATTTGTTTTCTTTCGATAAGCCTGGGGATTTGCAAAGGATCTGAAGGGCTAAAATGGGAAACTAATCAAAAGGTCTAAAGCACGAGGGACAGATTGGAGCCTCAGGAGGCCCATATGTTGATTCAGACCCTTGTATTTGGGACAAAATACATTGAAATAATTAAACACCAAGAAAAGAAGAAAAGCCTCACTTTTGCTTTGACCCTCTCTTTCTCTCTCTACATATGAATGGTAGCCCACACAGACATCAAATTCTTTCTAAAGCTTCTCACTTTCTCTCTCTTTGCTTTCTTCTTTTTCTCTCTCCACACATTTTAGGAGAAGGAGCTCTCTCACACTGCACTTTTATCTTTCTCAACAGTGGCAAGTGCTCTTCTTTTTTTTCCATTCTGCTAAAGCAAAGTCCGCCCAAAGGTCTGATCTTTGTGACTCTCCCTCTCTCTCTCTCTCTCTCCCTCTATCATCTCAGGTACCCTTTTTGGGCTTCCTTTCCTATTCACTTTTAACTGGTCCTGTGATTTGCTTGGTGGGTTTTGATTCTCTATGCAACTCTATCTTGTCTTTTAGCATCGGGGTCTTTGATGGGGCTTTTGGATCCAAAGAGGTGGGTCTGCATTCGAGATCTGTATGAATCTCCTTCACTTTGTGCTTATCGTTTGCTCTATGGCCTTTTGATGAGTAGTGAAAGTTATAGTGAAACTTCATTTTTTGTGGAATTTTTTAGTTTAGTTTCCATGCTTTCTTTGATCCACGACAGTTTCCTTTTAAAGGTTTATGTTTTTCATGGATAAAGGATCAGCATTTTGAGGTAGATGTCAATGATCTTGTACTTCCGTCAAATTTGACCTTTGTCTTGGTGGGTCTTTTCGATTATTGTTGTTATTATTATATTTTTCTATATATAACATTGACCTGGGTTTGCAAGCGTTTCTGTGTTTGTATTACCATTTTTATGTCCTCTGAATGGGTTTTACGATTACTTTGAACTTTTTTATTTAATTAGTTTGTTTTTTTTTTTTGGGTGGATGAATGCTAGATTTTGACCTACTATAGCAAGAGTTTTAGTTCCTTCTGTTAGTAATTTTTAATAACGCGGAGGCTGCAGTTATCTGAGGTTCTGTTGAAACGTGGATCGTAAATAAGAGTAGAAATTTCTGATTTTTTTTTTCTCGTTTAGCTCATATATATTGTCACATGATTCGTATAACTTCTTCTTCTTCTTCTTTTTCTTCTAGTTTGGGCTGAAATTTTTTTGATTCCACTAAAGCATCGATGTTGCAAATGGTGATTTGTGTATTTGTTTAATTGTAGAAATAACATTGTTTTGGTGGACTTGGAGATGGAAATAATTGGGACTGTCAATGGAGGGAGTCAAATGGTGAAAGTGGGGGATGAATGATGGGTTTGTTGAATTTGATCCGTTTAACAAGTTTCATTTATGTCGATGGCCTCAAAATCTGGTGCAAGAACTTCCCCAGAAAGTCAGAGGAAAGTAGGTGCTAGTCAAACAACTGAAGGAAACTTTCGGAGGCCTTCTCCGTTACAGATTACAAAGACAAGCAAATCGGAGCCAGTTACCCCTAGAAAATTACCTAAGACTGTGCAGCAAGTAGCAGTAAAGCAGGTTTCTGTCCAATCCACAGAAGACAAAAAGTTGCTAGTGTTTCAGCAAAAGGATTCTCACAATTCTTTAGCAAGGAAGTTAGACTCGAGTTTAGCACTGGGTGATCCAAAGCAAGTACCAGCTGATGTGGGTCCTGGAGTGATTGGGACTAGGAGTCTGACAGAAGGTGGTGGTGATCAAGAAAAGAAAACATCAGAGCATGGAGTCAGCCCAGCTTCAGCAAAAGTTAGTGATGGGGCTAGCAGTCTTGCTAAGACTAGTGGAAGTGCCAAAATTAGTGACCGGGCTGATTTTGTTGAAAGTGGGAAGAGTAGTATTTGTAGAGGTAGCACAAGCAGCGATGTGAGTGATGAAAGTACTTGTAGCAGCTTAAGTAGCAGTATAAACAAACCTCACAAAGCAAATGACATACAATGGGAAGCCATCCAGGCTGTCCGAGCAAAAGATGGTGTATTGAATTTCAGCCATTTCAGACTTTTGAAGAAGTTGGGCTGTGGGGATATTGGAAGTGTATATCTTTCTGAGTTGAGTGGAACAAAATGTTACTTTGCGATGAAAGTGATGGATAAAACATCTTTAGCCAGCCGTAAGAAATTGCTCCGGGCTCAGACAGAGAGAGAAATACTACAGTCTTTGGATCATCCCTTCCTTCCTACCCTATATACCCATTTTGAGACGGAAAAGTTTTCATGCTTGGTAATGGAGTTTTGTCCTGGAGGTGATTTACACACACTTCGGCAGAGGCAACCAGGGAAGCATTTTACTGAACAAGCTGTAAAGTATGACACCTTTCCTCTGTAAACCTAATTTTTTATTTAGTAGCGTAGTTCATGTTACGTTCTGGCAATTGCACATGGTATTTAATTTAATTGTTTTTTTTTTGGGGGTTTTCAAGTCTTGTTGCCTTTTGCTATCTTATTTTGTGAATCCATAGTTTTAGTAGATACTAAGAGCCCGATTGTTGAGCGGGATTAGATTGGATTGGACTCGACTATTTTACATATAGTCTAATTTGATAGGACTAAACTTGAAAGAGTCCAGTCCAATCCACAGTCTAGTCCAATGCAACAAACGATTCCAAACTGTCTTTTGTTGTGATAACTCTTTTGTATTTATCTTTTTGATGAAATTCTTTTTTGTTTATCTTGCTAACCTATGGAATGGAGAAAAGTTGTTTATACTGGTTTAGTGCATGAATCTCATGCAAAAACTCATAGAAATCTTCATGTATATGAAAAGTTTTATATAGTGATTTGAGTACAAGTTACTGGTATTGTCTCTCTTTTGTCCAGTTCTTCATATGATCGACATTAGAGAAATACCGCATTCATGATCAAGCTGAAGTTATCTATAATCAACTATGAAATGAGGATGAGTGAATAAATTCAATCACATAAAGTAGAGGGGATGCCAAGTTAGTGATAGAAACTAGTAGAAATTACATAAATGGGTATTTCATTTAAATAGGAAGAGTGGTAATGGTCGGTATGTCTGTCAAAATGTTTGACAAATATTTGGTGGCATGGGACTTTGATAATTCTCCATATGTATAGTGTGATAACTGAAGTAAGATGGAACAATCAGTATGCATAATTAATGGCCTTTGTAACTCAGAAAAATAAACATTTGGTGGTGGATTTTGGTGCATAAACATGGTACTACTGTTGAAGATGTCTAATTGGGAAGATGTTGTTTAGAGTACTGTGGCAATTGGCTTGTTTGGCCAAAAGAAGTTCTGGAACTGACTGCTAATGTAGAGGACAGTTTATTAGCACAGTTTCGTAGAGTTTTGGTGGCACTGTACTAGCAGGATCCAGTTTTAAACAAATTCATTTTTTATTTTTCTTCCAAAATGAGAAATGAAGTCTATGGATATTAGGAAAAAGGCAAAAGTTCCATAATAAATGGGAGTTTAGAGCAGCTCAAGGTACTCTGGACAATGAGCCTCGTATATTTCCCTTTTAGAAGCCAATAGTCTGATTGAAATGTCTATTTTTACCTTATTTATAAGGTCAAAGATAAAGGATGTGGTAATTTTTTCATTTTTTGGTCCTAATCATTGGAAAAGACATGGAATCTGTTATAGAAACTAATCTAATAAAAATATTTATCATGATATTAATGCTTGCTTCTTTTTATTCTCGGGGAAAAAAGAACTAAATATCCATCAGCATCTAGGTCATGGTTTTGGTATTTACTCGAAATTTTAGTCTTATTTTTAGTTTTTTGTACAACAGTTCTTCACAAAAGCCCACTAGTCTTGCACTGTTGATAGTATAATGATTACAAATTCCAATCCTATATCGCCTGCTTGACAACAAATAATCTTTGTTTCCTTGAGATATTAATTTTGATTGCTGCTATGCTTGCCATTGATATGCAGGTTTTACGTTGCTGAGGTTCTCCTTGCTCTGGAATATCTCCACATGCTTGGGATTGTATACCGTGACCTCAAACCGGAAAATGTCCTTGTGAGGGATGATGGACACATAATGCTTTCTGATTTTGACCTTTCTTTGCGGTGTGCTGTTAGCCCAACATTAGTAAAATCTTCAGCACCTGAGTCTGACCCCTTGCGAAAGAACCCAGTTTTTTGTGTACAACCTGCCTGCATTGAGCCCTCTTGCATTCAGCCATCTTGCATGGTGCCTACAACATGCTTTGGTCCTCGTTTCTTTTCAAGTAAATCCAAGAAGGACCGAAAACCCAAGAATGAAATGGGCAACCAAGTCACTCCATTGCCAGAGCTCATGGCGGAGCCAACCAATGCACGGTCAATGTCATTTGTTGGAACTCATGAATATTTGGCACCTGAAATTATCAAAGGTGAAGGGCATGGCAGTGCTGTTGATTGGTGGACTTTCGGTATCTTTCTATATGAGCTATTGTTTGGTAAGACCCCTTTCAAGGGATCGGGGAATCGGGCCACCCTCTTTAATGTCGTGGGTCAGCCATTACGATTTCCAGAGGCACCAGTGGTTAGCTTCTCAGCAAGGGATTTGATAAGGGGTTTGCTAGTGAAGGAACCACAGCATAGATTGGCATACAAGAGGGGAGCAACAGAGATTAAACAGCATCCCTTCTTTGAAGGCATAAATTGGGCTTTGATTCGATGTGCGAGTCCACCAGAGATACCAAAACCCATTGAGCTCGAGCGAATCTCAGCCCCGACTGTTTCAAGCAGTGACAAAGCTGGTGCTGGTGCTGCTACTGCTCCTGATCAAAACAATTATCTGGAGTTTGATTTCTTTTAAGTGTACTCGTAACTAATTACGCTATTTGTTTTTTGCTTGAAGAAGATGTAGAGTTCCTGAAATGTTGATTATGTGGAAGTTAGACTCTTTTTTTTTTTTTTCTTTTCCAATTTTAAATGTTGATAAGGATCATATGTTTGATATTGTTATGATACATTGTCATATTTGTATTGAAGAAGCTGAAATGTTAGTTCTGTATCCAAAATGTGGATCATATTGATAATTATGGAAGAGCATATATTTCCATTCGGTTGGTGTTGGGATTTAATAGCATCAGTTTTACATTTGGAATAATTCACCTAGTGGGTGAACCATATTGTTCATGGTTAAGTATCATGTTCATCGAAGTGAGTTTCTCATTGTCTGAAAGCCCTCCTCTAAATAAAATCATAAACATTTCATATAATTTTCTATTTTTGTTTTTTTAAAAGTATCAATTTATTGAAAGAATCAGTTGTCCACCCCCTTGCACAAACACATTCTCTCTTTGTTGGATTGATTTTAGCAGACGGATATGATTTTAGTTGTGATTTTGTGGCCTTTAAAAGATGCATGGCATTGCTAGATTAATGTTTTCGTTTGCTATTTTCAGGTTGCCTTCACTGAAGAGTCTCATTATTAACTTGTAAGCTCTGGTGTGAAGTTATCTTTTCTTGTCTCACACATTGAAGGAATTTTGAAAGAGGTACAGTTTGTTTTTTATTCACTTCAATTTCATTCATCCCTTTACTTAATATATGGATTTTGAAGAATAGAAATATTCTGTTCTATAACAATCTAGTAGTAGGAAAGTAACACTCACTGTCTGGAGGATACTAATTGAGATTGACAATAACACCACACACACACATATTTATATGTATAATATATCTGCAATTTTTTCCTAGTAAAAAGTCCTATAGAAATCTAACTATATATTGGTGTTCTGAATATTCCTGAGGTGGATGGCATGAGAAATGAAAGGAAGTTTTGGGTGGTAGATGAATATTTCCGTACGTCCCTTTTAGTTTTTGACTGCATAATTTCTTTTTTCTTTTTCAAAAAGAAAATTCTCATAATCATCAAAATAGTTCATGATAAAGAGAGATTGCAGTGTTATTGGTTCCACTAATTTGTGGTGCCATATTCCATCTGATATTCCCTGTCTATTCCATTGAAGCTGTCAAAACAATACCTGTTTTGGACTTCCACGTTTTTTTTGGGTTTTTTTCATTTCTTCTAATGTTTTCATGATTTGAATTATTTCTGATGAACAATCGGTGAAAATACAGCCAATTGATTATTTCTTATACCCATTAATATAGAGTTTATCTTTTTCATTCTTTTGGGACTTTATATACTAGGCTAGTAAATTTTCATTAAAAGAATTCAATTGAACTTTCCTTTTCAAATTATTTACAACTTTAAGCTTTGTTGATCTGCCATCTTCCCAAACATGATTTTATGCCTAATAAATTTAATCAATTTTTGAATCCAAAAACTAATAGTCTACATTCTTCTTCATATAAGAGATGCTATTATCTGCCCATCTAATCCTTGTTAAAGAACTTAAGTTATAAGCTAATCTACCAATCGAAAGAAAATTCAGTGCTCCTGAAGTGCCAAACTTTTCGAACACAACTATATGGAGCTCCACATGATTGTGTCTGAAAAATATAGTACTCTGGAAGTATTGAAGATTTCTTCCAACAACCAAATACAGATTTATGTAACTTTCATTTCCAAAAGAGTCACTGCAAAGCAAACATGTTTGGAAAAATCAATATCTTTATAGAATATATATAGAGTATATTTTTCAAATTATTATATCTCTACATGTTAGGGAGGTGCATTGATTCCATTTCCTCTAATTGAACAGCATAATGTCGAATTATTTGGGCATCTTTCACGTGAAATGACTATCAAAGCAACTTTTGGCAGTATAATATAGTTATTTATATGATATGCTCTTTGATTTTATAATTGTAATTGTATATGTTATACTTATATTATGTATCCAACAAAAGATGGCCAAATTTTAATTTATATGCTACTACCAATTTTTTTTTTTAAAAAAAAAATATGATAATTAAAAGGCAAGTGCTAAGCAGTGTACTGAGCTGCATACAATTAACTTGGAAATAATAAAATTATTGAGCTTCAATTTAAAATTTTGACAAAGTGGTAGGAATTCAAAGGAGATCTAGACTTGGGAAATTAAAGAGTTAGATTTTGGATTAATATACTTAGACGCACAAAAATGCCACTAGTATTTGGTACTTTTTTTTTAATAGAAAAGGACAAAACGAGAAATAAAAGAAAAAGTAAGATCAATATTAAATGATGAATGTAGCAGCGGTAACAAAAAGTAAGACGTTATTTGTTATTATTGAAGATAGATCACTAATAAAATCTATAAGTTAGATAGTAATTTAAATAGTTTTTATTAAATAGTTTTTATTTATTTATTAAAATTTTAATATTTAATTAAAATTTATAACATAAGCTTAGATTATACTGAAAATAATCATTAAGTATGACAAATAGTAAAATTTTAAAGAAAGGAGATCACTATTAGTACAAGGCTAGAAAAAGTTTGTAACCCTCCTTTGGCTAAAGTTGAAGAATATAAATTAGGCACTAAAACATACTTACCAAATATATCTTACATACTTTCTTTAAGTGTTTGTTGGGATTCTTTTGTGAGATCCCACTCATTGTGTTTTTTTATGTTTAAGTTGCTCTATCAAAACATTGATGTGCATCTTATGGGTTAACAAACTTTTTATTTATTTTTTATTTCTTCTATTAAAAATGAAATATTCGGATTCAAAATTATTGTCCCTCTTTAAGAACGGGTTTACACATTTAATTCTAATAAAGTTAAAAAAAATGTCAATAATAAATATTTTCAAGCCTGTATATTATTTAACCAATGACATGTAATGACAATTTGCAACAAGGTTAAAAATAAATAAATAAAAAGTTAAAAGAGTTAAAAAGAAAAAAAGAAAAAAAGAAAAAAAGATTTAAAATAAAAATGAAAGATAATTTTATGTTTATCACAAAATTTGTTATCATTAGTGTGAAATAGAAATATATATAGGGAGAATGCGTAATGTCGTACACTAACAATTTTGTATTTTGATTGTAAGGTTATTTAATGTCCACCAATCAATTGTCACTGAGTGGACAAAATCTGATAACGGAAAAATATATATTGGAGAGAAATAAAATTTTGATGAACAAAAAAAAAATAAAAAAAATTATCATCTTAAATGGTATGGAAACCATTACAATTTATCTGAAATAAAGACTTCAAAAATCAAAATCACATCTTAAACTGAAAGTTTTACATGGAAACCCCACTAAAATAATAATAATAATAATAATAATAGCATTAGGACACATGGGAGCATTCTTGTGGAAAGAAAAGCACCAAAATTATTATTATTATTTAAATAACTATATGTGGAAAGAAAAGCTCCAAAATTCAACATCTACTTATTTTTTGGACCATTGGGCTCACCTTGTTTGTCTGATTTGGCCTAGGTACAATGTTTCTGATAATAGAAAGAAAGCAAATTTACAAAAGAGAAGAAAAAATGATAATAATAATAATAACTATAAGATTATTTAATTATTGTGAAATTGCGTAAAATCAATATAAAATAGATGGGTTAGATATTACCAAAAAAATTAAAAAATAGATGAGTTGGAGATTTGTACCTTTTACATCAATTTAAATGGTTCTTACCCATTTTTATTTTTTTATTTTTATTTTTGTTGTTGTGATATATGTTAAATTACCAATGGAGAAATTTGAACTCATAACTCTTGCAACTCATTCACATGGTTAGCTTGAACTAAAGAAATTTTTTGAATCCGTATAAGTTTTTATTACTTTTTTAAGGATCCGTTTTCTTTAGTTGTGAATTTTTCTTAATGAACAAGGAAACCAAACTCAAAACTAAAAAGCTAGAATTTAAAGTGCAATTACAAACACCTTTCTCTCATTTCAAAATAATTTTTTTTGATTTGTGAGTTATCTTTTCAAAGCTAAGTTCTTTATTTCTTACTTTTTACAAAGATGCTATTATAATATTCAAGTAAAGTAAAAGTTCAAATTTTTAAGTCTTCAAATTTTATTTTAATTGGAGAAATCTTCAACTTGAATAGGATAGCGTAATGCAATTAAGCTAATTTTGAATTAATTTTTACAATTAATTCGCTGATGTAAAATTATATATTTATTTATTATTATTATTATTGGCTAAGAATGCCTATGTTTTAATTTCTTCTACTTGTTAAGATTCCCTCTCATTATTGATCATGCGTCACTAAAGCTCACTTTATTGTGTTTTGTTTTTACAAATTTGTCAACGCAAAAAATTATTTCACAAACACAATTTTTTTGGCTGTCTTACGCTTACCTCTCTTTTGCAATTATTATCATTCATACCCAGCAATAATATAAATCATTAATATTTATTATCAAAACTTTTGATGATGTATTTTAATTTATGATAATTAAATTTAGCCCTTTTTTTTTAAATGGATATATTTTAGTTTTAAATAATTGAAAACATAGCACATCACTGAATATTCAAAAATTAGTAAATTAATACATTTCTTTTTTGTGAACATAAAAATAAAAAAAAACAACTTTAATTCTAAATCCCATCAACCATTCTATGGAAGATAACATTTTATCAGAAGGTATTAATTGACCTTCCAAAACATATGCATACCGAAAAAGCTTTCTTCTTCTTCTTCTCCTCCTTTTTTTTTTTAATATGAAACCGAAAAAACTAATTAAGTTGGCATGTTATTGTCCAATTTATTAATAGGATCATGAAATTTATGACATAATAATGACTTTATTTACAGCCCATTTTATGGATTTCACGTAATTTTAATTTTTTAATAAATTTTGAAAAAGCCAATTGAAAAATGAGATCATGGCAACCATGTGAATTGTCATCCAATTAATAAATGAGGCCACACATGTGATTAAACGAAAATAATCAATGAAATTATTCTCACATATATTAGTACTTTTATTTCTATTTTATTTGTTCTGCATATATTTATAAATTATATTTTTTTGGTAAAAGTATAAATTTTATAATTGTGTGATGAAGAATGATGAAATCAAAGAAAAAAAAAAATCTTCTTAAAATAAATAGTTTATTTAAGGTACTAAAATCGAAATTACAATGTAAAATTTTATCAATAATAAAAATCGGTTGGAGATTATAACATACTAACAACATCCCACGGCTTTTGTTAATTTTATGATATAATTTGGAAAACCAGATTAATACATATTAAAAAAAAAAAAAAAACCCATATAAATACATAACAATTATATCAAAAGCATGAAAAAGGAGATGCTCAAGAGGTTGGGAACAAACTAGGATTTTTTTTTTTTTTTTTTTTATAGGGGTACCTCCATATCTCTCACACACTCACTGTGTGTGTATGTATTATATGGACCTGTAGTTTTGGTAAATTAGTTAAAAGTTCTAACTTTGCAAGTTTTGAGCTCTGGAAATTGGAGGAGAATAATCAGAGATTTGGAGAAAGACCCAGTTCCGGTTTTGTCGATTTTTCAGCTGATATTACACCAATTTCGTGAAATAACTGCGAAGGAAGGAAAAAGAAGGAATGGGTAGTCCGAATCAGGAGGCGATTAAGCAATTTCGTTTGTTAATGGAGGAAGGTGAGCTTTTGAAATCTCACTCTCAAACTCTCTGTGATTTTCTTCGTTGATCTGCAATTGCTGATTTTTTTTTTGGCTCCAATTTCGTCTTTTTATTATTGCAGTGGATGAGCCATTGAAGAATACGTTCTGGGTTAGTTCCTTTCTCTCTCTATTTCTCTTTTAAGTTTGCTTCTTCATCTGTCCTTTGTTTGAATGCTGAGAAAATTGTAAAAGAAACGATTTTCGGAGTTCTTCAGTATTTTTAAATTGATGAATTCCAATCTTAGTGTATCCAATCCTTTACTACATTTGCAGAACTAAGCCATTTAGCTTATTTTTTTATAGAGCTTAAACTTTTTTCTTTCCTCATGGAAAAATCTGAAACTGCTAATTCTGAATATTTAATAGATTGGATCTTGGTCTACTGTGCTATGCATATTTTGGTTCTCCCTCTTCGGGATTGGTCAAGCTTTATATATTGGATTATATGCTTAATAGTGTGTAGATCTCATTTGATTTGGTTGGTCAACATGTTGTTACTGTAGTGATGTAGTTATGGAAGCTAGAATACATTAGGATTTCCATCTTTAGCGATCAATTCGCAAAATTATTTTGATCTGTTTATCGTTGCTCGCTCTTCTTTCTTTTTTTTTTTTTTTTCTTTTTTCCGGTATGTGGTGGGGTTTTGGGATTGAGAGTGGTCAAACTGGATTCTTGTTGTAGTGAAGAAATAGTATATTCTTGTTTCAAGATGTTTAACTCAACTAAATCTTAACCCCATCTAATTGACTGATATAGTTGTTGCACCATCGACTTCTTTGAATGTTGAAATATTGGTGAGAGGAAGGAAAAGCATTTTGTGAATATTTCAGTGCAAAAAGTTTCCCATGTTTCATATTGTAGATTTGAAAACAAAAAAGGACTAAATGTTCTTTTAGGGAAGAAGGGTGTTGCTGCTGTCACTTAGCATGATGGTAAATTGGTTTGTAAAGAATAAGACTTAAGAACTAGTACCAGGTTCACAAACTGGAATTAAATCATGTCATGGAAACACGGTGCAACTTGAACTACATACATTAGATTTGGAATCAAATAAGATCAGTTCAAGGATAGCATATATGACCTTTTTCATGTCTTTCTGGCTTTCAGAAAAAGTACTCTCAAAAGTCCAAAGTAGGGAGAATAGTTTGTCTAAATGATGACTCAGATATTGGCAGATTGGAAGAAATAATAAAGCTTGGTTTGTCAATTATTTTTTTGTTTTTTTTTTTTTTTATGCATTCTTACATCAAGATGGTATATATATGTATTTATATTTTTTTTTCCCTTCCCTGAAAGTTTGTCCATTTGATCTCCAGAATATGCATCAGGGCTATCCTGCTGAAACTTTGATGCGATTTCTTAAAGCAAGAGATTGGAATGTTGGCAAAGCCCACAAAATGGTTAGAATTATATAAATTACTGTTTGCATATTTATTAAGATTCCTGACTTGAGAATTAAAATATCCTTAGGATATTGTAATGGTTTACTAACAATATAATTGTTTCAGTTGATTGATTGTCTGCAATGGAGGATTCAAAATGAGATTGACAACATATTGGCGGTTAGTTTCATCACACTATCAAATTATGAGATTGAAATGATACATTTGTTTAATCTGAGATTTCTTCTCTTGGTGCCTGTGTATCACATGTTCTTCAAGATTCTCTGTTAAATTTGTGACGAATTGTTTCATTTTGTCATGCATAGTAAAACCTTAAGGCTTTTATACTGAGCCATAGAAAAAGAAACATTGAATTTTATGATGTTAGGTAACTGTATACTTATATACTGATTAATTATTCATTGACTAGTTACAGAAACCGATCATCCCCATTGATTTGTACAGAGCAGTCCGAGATTCTCAGCTTGTGGGTCTGTCTGGTTACTCAAAAGAGGTAGTCTTGTGTTTTACATAAATTTATTATGTCCTTCAACCTTTACCTTTCTTTTTCCTTCCAAGCCAGTTTGTCCTAGCAGCTTGTCAAAAAGTGCTACTGGACATTTTGTGGAATATCTTACCCACTCATGGTTGAAACTACCATCATTTAAAAAAGGAAAAGTGATGCATTTAGTAATTAATACTGTCCTGAATCTGAACTTATGGTTTCTTGTTATCGTTTCTGCTAATATTTTCCAGGGTCTTCCTGTCATTGCTGTTGGTGTTGGGCTTAGCACTTTTGACAAAGCATCTGTAAGGACTTTATAGCTCTTACTCTTTGATTTACATTGGAATTAATTTCTTTTTATCAGGAGTAGCTGCCCTGGTTTTCATCTGTACTTATGGAAAACATATATAAGAAGTTATAAAGTGATTGTTTGTGGACTTAAGCTATTAGCTACAACAATATTGTTGCTTACATAATTGTTTTGTATTACATGTTTAATTTGGACATGGAGACACTAATTATTATTTGCTATACACTCCTTTAAGATGCTGCAAGTGCATTTCTTAACCTTTATACGTGGTTTTTGTTATCTTCAAACTGACTTTCATAACTCTTTATTATTTTAGGCAAATTATTATGTGCAGTCGCACATCCAAATGAATGAATATAGAGATCGTGTTGTACTGGTGAGTACCTTTCAGTTATTTTATCTTCCTTCCACGAGTGCCTTCTCCTCTAGGCTTATTTGCTGTTATTATTGTAGCCTTCTGCAACACAAAAGTGCGGACGACATATTGGTACCTGTATAAAGGTTTTGGATATGACTGGTTTGAAGCTTTCAGCACTTAACCAAATAAAGGTATGTTTGATATTTTGCAAGCCTTCAATTTGTTATCTTTAAACATTACAAAATGTACTCTATCAACTTGGCTAATGCCTATTAATATCTTTTAAATTAACAAATATCAGCCAAGTTCATATATGAGTATACACGTGCACACATGGTGTATATTCTTTGGGTTTGCAATAAATACCAATCTTAGACTTAAAATAACGTTTTATGATGAACCTCGTTTTTTGGTTACTTATTTATGGTGTATATGGGATAGAACAAAATGGCTGAACCATTCAGTAAAGTATATTCATGGTTTTCCTTTTGAATTATATGTTTCTAAGATATGGAAAAAGGAAAACACCTTCTTTGAGGATGTGCCTTTGTACTGCAATTCAAACATTGAGCTAACCTGGTATATTTGCACCACAGATTTTCATATGCGAAATAATGTATTACCATATGTGCTTTTATATTCTACCTTTTCTATGAACATGTTTAATTTTATATTAAGGTTCCCCCAACTATTTTCCTAAGAAACATCTTATTTGATCACCAATCAACTCAAATTTTCTTGTGATACCAAAAAAGGGTTAAAAACTTTCCTGATTGTCATTATGTAATACATATATTAACAAAGTCTGATCTATTATTGCAGCTTATGACAGATATATCTACAATAGATGACTTGAACTACCCAGAGAAAACCGATACATACTATATTGTCAATGTCCCATACATATTTTCAGCCTGTTGGAAGGTTTGTGCTCTAGTATTGATGGAATGCATTTTTCCATTTCTGCTATTCACCATTGTCTCAATTCCCAAATCATGACTTGTACCCTGCTCCAAATAGGGAAATGCCTAATGTAGAACCATTTGCAGGTTGTAAAACCTCTTTTGCAAGAAAGAACAAGAAGGAAAATCCAGGTGCTTCAGGGCTGTGGGAGAGATGAGTTACTCAAAGTAAGCATGTTTTTACATTCAAATAATGGCATTAGCTGCTAATACTTCCATCTATTGGTGGTGACAACTTTTCCTGGAACTTGTATGCAGATAATGGATTATGCATCCCTACCACATTTTTGTCGGAAAGACGTCTCGAGGTCTTCCCGGCATTATGGGAATGGACTTGCTGATAGTTGTTTCTCCTTGGATCATGCTTTCCATCAAGAACTCCACAATTACATCAAGCAACAAGCTGCGCTCATGGAGTCAGTTGCACTGATCAAAGGGGGGTCATTCCATGTGAAGCTCCCTGAACCAGATGCAGAAGATGCGGACTTTGCAAAAACCATAGAAACTGAGTTCCACAAGTTCAAAAATCACAATGGACTCACCAAGTCACTAAGCAACCTAAGAGTTAATGGTGCATGAAAGTTGGATAGCTGTGATTCTGTGTTGATGGCCACACTGAAAACCCAAATTTTATATGATCAAACAAATAGAAATCCTCAAAGAGGAGATAGGGTTCTTCTTCTGTTATCTGATGATGTAACAGTGAGTTCTTGCATCAACTCGATGCAGGGACGTTTAGGACAAAAGTAATCTGGTGTAGCTCCACATTACCACCTTGGGGTGGATAATTATAATTTCTTCACAAGCTACATGCTTCAAATCCAGCTTAACATTCTACGACATTCTATTGCTAGCAAAATCAGCTACCCACGTCAGGATTGTGAAAGGGTATGCTTTTTTTTTTCTTTTTCTTTCTTTTTTTTCCTGGTTTCCCAAGAAAATGTTAAAAGGATGGTTTAAACGGTGATCCGTATTAGTCAAAATTCCTCAAATGTAAAAGTTGCAATTTTTCTGACTGAATTTGTACACTAAGAACTATATAAACCAATGTGTCCCCCATTTAGAAACCAATATTCTCCCACTTTGTTAAAATTGAAAATTCTTTTTATGCCATTGTCTCTTCGTGTGAAAATATGTACCGTAAGAGGTATAGAAGCAAATGTTTCCACGTCTACAAGTATGTCCGATGGAGACACTGCACTTTTACTTTCACGACTTTGATTTGTGGTCTTCCAAGTTAAAAATCTTACCTTCTGTTAAATGAAACCTCAGTTGATGGTTTAACTCGCTAGTGAGAAAGCTATACATTTCTTTTAACCAAAAAAAAAAAAAGAGAAAGCTATACATTTGAAAAAGAACGCGTGTAGAAAAATATGCCCCTTAAAAAGAGGTGGTCTTGCCAGATTAGCTATTTGCTTATTATAAAGATACTAATGCTTGGTATGAATACTGAAAAGTATCACATACCAAATATGTCCAGAAACAAATAAGACGTTTCTATTTAAATTGAGAATCATGGAAAGACATTCATGAGTGATCAAGTACAAACTTCAACCTGAAATTCAAAGAGTTAATAATTCACATACTGTAGACTACCTTTACAGGATCTGTTCAGTGTGTTCTATCTATGCCCTTTCCCCTTCTAGACAGAGTACCTTTCTTTCTGGTGAGATACTGAATTAAGCATCGAGGAGCATAAGATTTTGTTTTTTCAAACAAGAAAATACCAGCATTCTCAAAACCCATTACATCTTTAAACAAAACAAGGTTGATGGAAGGTTTTTATCACAACTGTTTATAGCAGCTATAGGCAACGGCGACTGACACAGCAGCACAAACAACAGCTAAAGCTGCATATGTATCTTCACGCTCCCAGCTCTCAAACCATGTTGGCATAGCACAGATCTTCCGCGTAGAAGCCCCTTTGCCACTATTTGTCCTAAGTTTCCTGCTGCTCTTTTTCTTTTCAGCCGCCACCTTCACTGCTGTCTCGTTTATATCAGAGCTATGAATCCGTTCTGGTAACTCGGGGTTCTGACAGCAAGAAGAGTTTCCATATTCCTGGCAACAGCCCATGGTGTTTTCTTGAGGTCTAGAAGCAATGGTATCCAGAACAATTTTCTGTGGTTGTGTCAACTCAACAACACTTTTTCCTACATTTGTTTCACCATTCATCAGGAGCCTCAGCTTTTGAGAATCTTTTTGCTCTTCCTCAGATAAACCCAATTGCCCCCTGAGGTCAGCATCAATATATTTGGTTAGGGCTTTTAACTACTATGCAGATATATATATAGAAGATATAATCAGCATACAGGCGAAGTCTCAAACAGGAAGGGCAGATTTCTTCATGATTATCTGCTTTTATAGGAATCTACTTTCATATTTCTCAATTTTCTTTGTATTCTAATTTACATCAAGCTAAAGCACTAGATGGTTAACGCTTTAAAATTACCTCCAGAGCTTGTCTACAATCTCTCCATTCCCAATATGCAGATCAAGCAATGCAGGTACATCATCTGGACTAACATACCCATACCTGTTAAAATAAATAGACAGACAGATCATTTAATTAGCAACAGCCATAGCTAATCACGAAGCGCAATTATCAATCCATTAATTTGCTCAATTTAAAAGAATCCAAACTGTTTAAGGACTCAAGGGAAAGAAAAACAAAAAACAAAAAACATAGGGTAAATACAATAATGGACAGATTTCTCCTTACCAGTGTCCAGTTACGTCTCCATTGATATTAGATCCAAATATGATCACATTTCCTGCATACTTGTGCCCCCCAATGTGTGAACATGGACTAACGGACACTTTACCTCTAAGACCAAATGATTCTATCTCATTTCTGAATCTACTGATCAAAACAGGTCCACAAACTCCACAACGACGATCCCGGGATCCATGAGAACATACAAAAACATAAGAACCCCTTAGTGTTTCTGGAGTTCCAGGCAGCCATTCACCATCCTTCACAAGTACTTCTTCAACAAATGTGTCAACATCAAAATGTGTTAATCTCCTGCATTTAAAAAAAAAATACAAAGTTTTAAAAAAAAGGCTCTCTCAGAACCCAAAAGACAAAAACCTTACGAGGATATTGTAGATCACCTGTATCGAACCATGTCTGGAAAAATTAATACATCACCATTAGATGTCTCTGTCCCATCGTGCCCCTCACATATTGTTAACCGTGTCTAGAAGAATAAGATTAAAGTTAAAAATAAATTATGCAACCTAAATGAAAAAAGACATAGATATCGAGCAACATTTATGAAATGCCATAGTAATAAGCAACAATATAAAATCAATAAATCCAGTCAAAAGCAAGCATCAGTAGTCAATGTATGAAACCTTCTAATTTTGCTCACAACATCTTTCACACAGCTCTTTTATTCTACAGATAAAATAGTAGAAGAGCAGGCATGGTATGAAAGTACTACAGTTCAGAAATTATATATCAGATGCACCAATAACACGATCTTGATGATGTAGGCTCTCAACAATTGAGTTAACAGATTTCAATAAGTAATTCCGTTTATATGCTATATATAAATTTTTTGTGCATTAGTTTACACAATATCATAGACTTAATTGTTTTATTCTCCGTGGAAACAAAACTTTGTATTTTAATGAGTAAAACCGCTAATTTTAGATTACATATAAATAAAATAGAGAATTTTACATGCTATCTTCGTTCTAAGAAACAAAAATGGTGACTCTATGGCTTGTATCATATCACGCTCTACACAAGCAAGACCTTAACTCTGCAAGCAATCCGAAGACCAATGCCTTTATGTTCTCGACAAGGAACAGTTATGAATGAAATAACAATTCATGCATCGTTAAAGCCCTAAAAACATCAATCTAAAAAAAAACCCAAAAACTCATCAGCAGACCTCAAATTATACCAAACTCTAGCCTGCAATGTAACGAATAAAACACAGCTTTAGAAATCCTTCAAATCTCCGAAGCTCACCGAAAACAAACCCAAGTTACATACCTCGAAAGCCCCACTATTAGACACTAAAAAAGTCAACAAATCACATAAATCCAAACCAATAAACGCCAATATGTTCACTTCCAAATTACTCCAACTACTATAAGCAATCCATAAAAACAGCGAAGAAAGCCCATTTCAATTCACTTAATTAAAAAGCAACGCAGATCAAAACGTAAACCAAAAAACCACCAGATTAAACAACTCCATAGCACCCACTTAAACGCAAAAGAGCTAAAGCCAAATTAAAAACCAGCCCACATCATAATAAAAAGAAATAAAAAATAAAAACCAAAGAAAGACAAGCAAATCACAAACCTCTTTCTTCATATCGCCCTTCCTAGCCATCACAGCAGCAGAGAGCAGCCTCGGCAAGCGATCGAACTCCGCGGCCTCGATGCGAGGAGGCCAGTTTTCTGGGTTCTTATAGCAGAGGAAAACATGACGCTCATAGAAGTCGACGGTCCCTGCTAGTTGACTCGTCCTGAACTCAGGGCGAGAGAAGCCGAACTCAGCGTCACTGCTACTGCCACTATTGTCAGCGAGCAAACCTTCGTTCTGGAAGCTCCCGGAAGCGCTTCCGATGTGGGAATTGGGGTCGGAGAGGAAGCTGTCAAGTGGGTCGGAGACTGTAATCGGAGAGGAGGAGTACGACGGCTTTGCATAGGAGAGAGGGTCGTCTCTGTCTCTGTCTCTGCTGCTCGCCATGGTTCACTCTGTATTTCTAGAGAGAGAGAGAGAGAGAGAGAGAGAGAGGCTAATAAGTTCCAGACTTCCAGTGGTTTTGGTAATTAATTATGGAAAGAAACCGGAGAGACTTTTGGTCCCCCATTTGGAAAACGGACACGTGGCACCCATTTATTTATGACTTTGAATAAATTCCTATTTCTTTCTTCTTCTACCCTTTCAACGGAAACGGATTTATAAATATGTCATTATTAACCGTCTAACTAAAATTCAATTGCCTCTGTCTTCTTTCTGTTTTGGATTTCAATTCCCTTTTCACTTTTCTTAAGCCTACCATATGAAACTTTTTTTTTTTTACTGTACTATTCTAATCAATTTAATTTAATTTAATTAGATTAATCTTATCCAATATAGCTCAACGCAATAAACAGTATACATACAGTGCTAAATCCAAGTCTAAATCCAAATCCAGGTATTTTTTTTTTGGTTCTTTTCTGTATTTTTTATTTTATATTATATATTTCTTTTTGCACAGTATTTTATATCATGTACGGAAAATGAGAAATTCAGATTCCAGGAAAAAAATAATAGTAATAGCTTCGTCCAAAGCTCTGTGCTTTACATAAATAAAATTTAAGAATAACAACAAAAATTATTCATATTTTCTATCATATAATTCTTCCATTTTTCTTGCCTAAGCTTAAAGTGGTGATGAAGAAGTATAAGTTCCCGCTAAGTTCAAAGGAAACTCAAGCATCAACTAATGAAAAAAAAAAATTGGTTCTTCAAAAACATTATTCTCATATACAAAATCACACTACGCGTCATCTTTTGAACCCACATTTTTTTCCACCCATCCACACAGAAAGATAATAGAATTTTACAAACTCTCAACCATTCAATAATCTCAGCAATGGTCAGGCTATAGAGAAATATCACAGGAGCTTCTCACCAGGAAGATAAGAAGGAGACCCTCCCTCAATCTGATTCTTTCTTCTATTAAAGATGCCACTGATATTGGGCAACAGTACTTTTTTTGAGACTGAGGTTTTCTCTTTCTCCAACTTCCGGGCATCTATAACTTTGGTTGCAGGCTCCTGTTTTTGAATTCGATAATGCCTTGGGGATGTTTCTATCGACATCTCTGTTTCTGCTAATATCCGTGATGCTACCTCAGCTGCCTTCTTCTGCTCACGTTCACGCCACCTCCGGAGTTCTCCCTCCACCGCCCTCTTGGCTGCTTCTGCCATTTCTGCCCTCTTCAAAGCATCATTTGTTGCAGCTTTCATATCCTCAATCTCCTTCAAGTTTGTCTCTAATCGTTTCACTGCCTCATTTTCACTAGCCTTCACAGCTTCCACCTGGGCTATAGCAGCAGCCACTTTCATTTCAGCTAATGTGTCAGACTCCTCAACTTTGCGGCTCAGAGACTCAAACTCTTCCCTGGATATTGTAATCTTGGCACCAGACTCTGAAGTTGAGGCACGTGCAGCATTAGTTCTCTCAGATAGCAGCTTAATCTGATCAAGTGCCTTTTCCTCCGCTGCTGTAGCTTCCTCAGCTTCTTGCAGAGCAACTCTGAGCTTCTCCTCCGCTTCTTTTACTGCGATTTTGGTGGCTTCAATTTCCTTCTTCAAAACCTCTGCTTTGCTCTTCATTTCTTCTGCTTCTTGTCGTGCATCTTCAGTTTCCTGAGATAGCTGGTTCAGTGTTGAAATCATTTCATCAGACGCTCCTCTTGCTTTAGACTCTTCTGCAAGACACGCTTCAAGCTCAGCCTTACTTTTCCGAAGCTTAACATGCAAATTCCCAGCAATGGATTCTGTTTCTGCTTCTTTCTCCTTCAATTCAGAATGCTCTTTCTTCACATTCTCTAGTTCTACCTTCAGAGTTTCAACTAAGCTTCTGAGGGAGTTTTCCTCTTCTGCCACTTTATGTAGTGATTCCTTTGCATCATCCAGCTCCGAAGTTACAGTTCTCACCGAATCTAAATCTGAAGCCTTGGCGTTCTCCATTTGCTTTTGAAGAGCCTCAATTTCATTCATAGTTTCAGTAAGTTGTGTTTCAATAGTTTTAGATAGTTCTGGATTCATCTCTTCCTTCAGCGCAAGCAATTTTTTTACCAACTCCTCCAGGGTAGCTTTATATGTCTGCCTCTGGACATCCTTTTCAGAATTTTTTTTTGCTTGTTCTTGCTGGGATTGCAAAGATGCAAGCTTAACCTGTTTGATTGATTCCTGCACAGTTGAAATTTCCCTAGAGAGTTCATTAACCCTTTCTGAATTTACTTTTGCAGCATCTTTAGCTTCTGCTTCCTGCTTGTAGGTTGAAATCTTTGCTTCAGTGGACAGATCATAGTCTTGGCGGATTTTCCTCAATTCTTGCTTCGCAGTATCAAGTTCAGTAATTACTGTCATGTACTGTCCTCTTGCTGTTTCCAAGTCCTGTTTCCAAGCATCATCAATTCCACCAAGGTTAGCAGAGTTTGCTTCTCCAAGCTGCTTTGCCTGATCTTTTGCAGTCTCAGTTGCCTTGATTGCGGAGTCCTTGGATTCACTAAGAGATTTCAGCTTGTGGCTCAGATCCTCACCTGTTATTTTAGCCTTTTCAAGCTCAACAAGTGCCTGAGCTTTAGTGGTTTCAGCACTCTTTATCTGTTCCTTCAACTTGTTCAGTTCTTTCCGGACCAGATGAAGCTGTGTCTCCTTGGCCAATACTCTCTGCATTGAAACAATAAAATATGACATTAATCAGACACTTGCATTCCAAACATGAGAAGGCAGGAAAAGTATTTCATAATCACTAAAAATTAACAAATAATAAAGTAAAATAGTGGAGAGAGAAAAACCTTCCATTCATAGGAAATTTCTATTTTTTTCCTACAAAGACTAGGAGGAGCTATTGCCATGAAACTAAAAACTTAAAGCTTTTAAACTCAACAACAGTGGATAATGCAGGCAGAGACACTTTTAACTTTTATCTGTACACTATGAGAAAAACAATCCAAATACCATTTTGAGAGTTGTAGTTGATGCATCTTTCACTCCCATGATAATTTTTATAAAAGAGATTTAAAAGATTCTTTAAATATACAGCACCACTCTACGCAATGCCACCAAACCACACAGCTTGTTGGGAAAGCAGGAGAAAATACATAAACTAAGGAGTTTAAAAAAATAAGAAGGTGTAGAATCACATAATATCCACAGAAAAAATGGTTTCCATTCCAAAAAGGGGGGGAGGGGGGGGGGAACAGAAACAAAAATTACCTCTGCAGAATGAGCTCTTGCCTTCTTAACGGCAGGTTTCTCCCCAGAGAATGCACCTTCACCAAATAAGGTGACTGCATCTTTAACAGATTGGAAAGGTGCACTGGTGTCTATTTCTCCAACCACTTTAGGATTAGGAGACTCTGTAGCATTTTGACGATCTTTAGCACCCATCCTTGCTTTTTATTTATTATATAGTTCTGTTACCACCAGCTGGAAACATTAAACGGAATTGTTTTCAAAAGGTATATACAAATAAGAAGAGAATGGGTAATCCCCCAAGTAACAACATATAACATATCAAAGATTTCTTTGCAGCCAGAAGATGAACTTTAACCCACAAATCAACACTTCCATACAAACAATTTGAACCAATTATAAAACTAAAAACAATATGAGGAAAACTTTAAATTAATGTCCATCATAACTCTGTTTTCCGAGATACCTACGAACACACAAGTCCTACTTGCTTGAAATGGCTTCTAAGTGATTTGGTACAGAAACAACAAGGTGCAAATCCAAACAAGTTCAACCAGTAATGAAGTCAAGAACTATATGTGGAAACTTCCTATTAGTATTAAACCTAATGCTGATTTCCAAATGTAATACAATGAAACACATGAGGCCCTTCTTGCTTGCATTGACATATAATGATTTGGTACAGAAAACACTGTGTAAAATCCAAACAAAAACCTTCAAACATATTATCGTGCATACAAAATTCAAATTATGTTCACAGTGGTCATTGATGCAACATCATTAACGCAGATATCTATCAAATATAGAAAGAAAATCTGAGCTATACATACGACCAAACTGTCATAAAAACCCTATGCCTAAGGACGGCCATACAGTTTAGCATGAACTGGATCAGGAAAATGGATGCTAAATCAAGCTAACATCTTAAAGGAGGAGAATGATTACCCAAGTCACAGTCCTCAAGCTAACACCTGAACCAAATCCAAGTGGCATCACATAGTAAGGCCTTATGTTAACTACCAGCAAAAAAACACATAAGAGACACAAAGCACCCAAACTGCAAATTCTTCACTTAATATACCCATTCTTCTTCTCATAAGGCCTCAACTTTTGAATCAACCATAATTCCTATACAATGCGGAAAACAACAAAACCTCCAATGCATTATGCAGGCATTAAATGATAAGCAGGCCGTACCTTACACCAAAGGAACATAACAAAAGGCAACTTTTTCAAACACTTTTTAATCAAACTGAGCTGCAGTCAGATATTGTATTAATTTTCCCCAAAAAAATAAAATTGCATTAATTAATTAAAGTATCTTAAGGAAACCCCGTGTCAGTGAACCCATTGAACTTAGCACTAGCAACTAGGAGAACTCTTACCAGTAATACAAAATACATCTACACCCCTTTGACCAATAATATGTCATCAATATACAAAAACATTTCTTTTACACCAAGCAAATACTACTATAGATGGCATTCACAACCAACCCAACAACTTTTTGCTTAACCACCAAAATAGTATCCATGACCTGTCTCCTTTCATCAACAATTTTCATTTTAAACTCTCTTTTTCATTAACATGGCAATGAATGCTTACTTCTAACGAATACACGTGACAATCCAAAATTTCTCCACTGTAAAATTCAAGCACCCATAAACATAGCATGTAAAATGTAACAAATTCAAATTGATAAAAACATAGCAATCCGTTTCAGGGATACTAGAACTCTCCCAATTTCATGTCCTCAGAATTCAACAGGGCCCAAGAGCACCTTAAAGTTCCCTACCTACAGATAGAAATGATTGTCCAACCCGCCGCAGATACATATAAATGGAATATAAAATACAAACTCCAACTCAAACAGGCCCCAAATATTTATTCCAGAAAAAGTTTCAACATTTACAGCTAATAAAAAATATTTCAAGAAAATAAATTATACAACAAGTATACCTTTGCTTTTCGGATTCTTGGAGCAAATGGGGCCAATCACTAACCAAGCACCCCTCCAAAACCGAAACAGTCCAGTTGTTATGGAATTCAAGTCCAAACCCTAACTTCACCTACGGGAAAAAAATTGCCAAAAAATCATTAAAGCACCAAAGTCAAAATCTTTAGAACCCAAAACCACAACGGATTCAACGAGTCCCAAATAGCAGAAAATACAAAGATAAAGCTTGAAATTGGTAAAACAACAAGGAACTCGGTTTGATAATTGCTTACCCAGAACCCTAATCAAACTGACATGAAAAAGTACACACAGCCAACCCTAGAAACAAAACCAAAGCTCCATTACGAACAGTGACATCTTCGTTATTTGTGATCATCCTCACGGATCGCCATGCTATTCGAAAGTCAAAACCCCGTCAACCATGTCGACCCACGAACCAAAACCCATCAACCAAAAAACTCTTTACAGCCCGAAAATCCACAGAAAGTTCAAAAACTTTTTTCCCGACCCAAAAAATTGCTTCCTCCGAATTTCAAACAGATTCAAAATAAAATAAAATAAAAGACAGACTCGGATTCTCTTAGAGTTTCTTATTGTTTTAGAAAACGTTCGGACAGAGTTCCGAACGTTAGAGAGAGACAGCGAGACGGAGAGAGAAGTGTTTGAAAATTCGAAAGCTGTTCGAGACAAATTCTATGTCAGCGACTGAGTGGGCGAAAGAGAGAGGGAGAGAAAGATTCTATGGTATATGTTTGTCCCGCATTTCTTTCCGGTGCAACAAATTATTGTACTTTAAAGAAACAAAATGTCCCTACCTTTTAATAAAAAAACACATCACCCAAAAGGTACAATGCCCGTCAAGGTGTTATATGGAGTGTAAGAAAGAGGGCTTTCAGAGGATTGGACCCTGAGTGTAGATTGCCACGTAAGCAAATACCACCGTCCAATCCTACTCTCTGACTGAGTGACCAACCATGACCAAAAGGCCAGAAGTAGACAAAGGCAAAGAGAGAGATGGGTTTTGTTTTTGCTTGTTTTTATTTATTTTTTATATGAATTGGATTAGTTTTGCTTGTAGGCTCTCTCTCTCTCTCTCTCTCCCTCTCTCTATCTCTGTCATTTTCTTTCTCTAGACTTATGGTGGAGTTTCTCTCTCTATCACATGTCACACCCAAACATAAACAGTGCAAAAATTTCTCTCTCTATCAGGTTTTATGGAAAACGGACACAACAAAAAAAATCAGGTTTTATGGAGTTTGAAAAATAGGAAATTGGCAGGCATACCATATGAAAATGAACCACCATCATTATGCACACACATTTCCCAACTTTTTATTCAAAAAAATAAAATTATTTCCCAACTTTTCCAAGGTTCCTTACTTTTTTTTTCCTTAGATTATGGATTTGGAATCTCACCATATAAATAGTATTTGCTTTTTCTCTTTCTTTTAATTTTGTTTTCTTTATTGAATTTTTAGTCTTTTTGGTAATTAGTGAAAAATATTGTACTTTACTATTTGCATATCGAATTTTTGATATTAATCTGCACAATATAAATGGTAAAGTACTATTTTTTTTTTTGGTAAACAATGGTAAAGTACTATATTTCAACAGGGCATTGCATTAATTATAGTCATTTTGTCTATATTTTTGTAATTAAATTATTACAAAATTTATATTTATTAAATATATTGATAATGAATATCAAAAAGAAATTCTGAATAGAGATATGAGAAAGTAGCAGAAAGCAAATCTGCATTAGTTTGATAAAATTTTATCATCGTTGATGTCTCTAAAAAGAAAAACGTGAAACTTTGGTTTTATTTGACTTTTATATTAAAGATAGATAAAATTTCATTTGTAAGATATCAAAAAAAAAATTAAAAAAATAAATAAAAACTTAGACCTATAACATCACTATCAGTTTCTTATTTTGATTGCATTCAAAATGACTTTCTTATTAATGGTCAACATTGCCAAGAAAATGACAAGCATATTTTTAGCTAGTTTACTTTTTATTTATATTTATTTGATATATCAAAAGGTTTTATATTTCATTTATAAATAAATATATTGACGATTAGACTGGTTTTTCATGCGAAATTAAAACCGACATAAAATTTTAACAAAATTGCATAAACTTGCTTATTTTTTAAAATTCGTTGATGTATTAATTGTTCAATGATAATCGTAGATGAATTTTTTTTATGAATATAATCGTAGATGGATTAAATCGTAAAAATTCTGTATCAATGATGAAACTTTCCATAATCATGATTAGGAATTATAAATAAAAAAAAATGAAGAAGTCAAGTCACGAGTAATTTGAAGAAAAGAGACATGTCCAGTGATTGGAATGGGCTTAGTTCAATTTAATTTAGTTAAAAAGCCCACAATCAAAGACGGGCCCTTTCAATTAGGATACCAAAATCCCAAGTAGGCTCGGAAATTAAAGGCACGTGGGGTCTAAAAGCTACACATCAGCATGTAAAAGGTAAACGTGGCAGCAGAGAGACGGAATTTCTAAATTTAATATGTCACATAAATAAATATAAATATTATTTTAAAAAAATACATTTCAATAATAATGTCTAAAATAAATATCGAACTGACATGATTTAAACATTATAAAAAAAATGTCTATTTCTGAAAATTCTGTCAGACATTGTCAAATTTTTTAAAAAATAAAATTTATTTTAAAAATATAATTTATTCAAAAATTAAAAATACTTAATAAAATATATAATTAATTAATAACCATATATAATATTTATATACATTATTATTAAAAAATAATTTTTAAATTGAATGTGCTTTTATACCATATAAATTTAAACAGTTTCTATTTTTATATATATAGAAATCCACAGTCAGATGATGCTCTAATAATATCCTCAGCCATACCCCCAAGCCACGAGTCCTTGTTATCAGAGCACAATTTCAACACGATAACACACTCTCTTAAGACATCCCCAAAAAAACAAATACAATGACAAATGTCTTTGTGCATGGGATTTCGGTGCTCAAGCCCAAAGCCAACCAATAGATATTAAATTTGACATTTTGGTCTTGAAAATCAAATAAAAAAACTAGGTACTTTTGTAAACTCAACTTTGTGCAGTACTACTTGTTCACCAAAAAACACTGCGTTTTTACCAAAAACAAAAAATAAAAACACTGCTTTTTTTAGTCTCGATTGCTTTCTTGGGGAAAGTCTGATTACATATATATCTATATATATAATGTAAATATCAGTCAAGTTCAAGATTTTATCTTTTTTCTCAAGGAATTTTGTGAATGCTAATTACTAATGAGTTGACTTAGCTAGTTGGGTGCTTCAAAGGTTCTTTTTTTTTTTTTTTTTTTTTTTTTTTTTTTTTTTTTTTTTTTTTTTTTTTTTTTTTTTTTCCCGAAAGGTTGGCTTGTTGAATAGAGGCTAGAGGTACAAATTAATTTTTAAAGGATTACTTTGATTATGCCAATTATAGGTGGCCTAAATGGTCTCCATTTGCAGCAGCCAATAGTCTTTTTTTTTTTTTGCTTCGTATGTATTTATATAAGTATATTAATGTTTTAGTTATAATATGCACATGAATGAATCTTAACATCAATTGATTAGTTAATTAAAGTTGCTTGTAGATTCAGGTTGATTAAAAATTTTAAATTCATGAACTTAATTGAGTAATATATTTATAAGTTTTAAGAAGTCTATCAGATTTACTCTTTAAACATTTGAATCATCCGGAAACTTATAAGCTCAATCTCAGTACTCCTCTAGCACCAGTGCATTTCAGTATTCTCTCAATTCTAGTACATCTCATAACTCTTGACGATGTAATTAAAGTTGCTTGTAAATTCAGGTTGATTAAAAATTTTAAATTCATGAACTTAATTGAGTAATATATTTATAAGTTTTAAGAAGTCGATCAGATTTACTCTTTTAAACATTTGAATCATCTGGAAGCTTATAAATTCCATCTCAGTACTCCTCTAGCACCAGTGTATTCAGTATTCTCCCAGCTCCAGTATATCCCATGACACCTGAGGATGTAATTAAAGTTGCTTGTAAATTCAAGTTGATTAAAAATTTTAAATTCATGAACTTAATTGAGTAATATATTTATAAGTTTTAAGAAGTCGATCATATTTACTCTTTTAAACATTTGAATCATCCGGAAGCTTATAAGCTCCATCTCAATACTTCTCTAGCACTAGTGCATTTCAGTATTCTCCCAGCTCCAGTACATCTCATGACATCTGAGGATGTAAAATTTTGTAAGATTGTTGTTTATTAAACATTTAATATATCAATTGTTATTTAATTAAAAATTTAATCAATTTATTTTGCAGGGTCTACAATGCAAGCTTGTTATATGCACTAGAGAGAATATAGTTGTTGCTGGATTGATGTACCCTACGATTGATCCAAACATTATTTGCCATGGGATACAATTAGGGGAGCTTAACGTACGTGTCAATGTTGTGGAGGCATTGGTCCCTAAAGCAGACCTACCTGTATCATCTTTTGATATTACATTGGTAGGAGAAGTTGTGTAGTCATTTTGTTTATGGCCTAGATTTTTAGTCATTTTACCATAAGAATATGTAAATATTTATGCTTTATTTATTGATAATAATTAAGTTATAATTAATTTATTTGAAATTTATTGATAATAATTAAGTTATTAATAATTGTTATTTTTAATATTTTTTTGAAATTTATATATTTTACCAGGTGGAGATATTTGTACGAGTATAAAAAGGCAAGGCAATAGCTCATTCAAACTCGAATAGTACTCCACATTCGCATCATTCGCGGGCATCTCCACCGACCAATGAAAGTCAACATCTACTAATCACCTCTGACCTGCCACCGAAGCTGAGATTAATGAAGATAATATATAGATGCCACCGTTTTCAACCAACAAGGTCTCACGCAGCTTGAATTCAACATGGAGAAGGGTATGATAGGCAATTCTCATCCTGAAGTGCTGACATTTGAAGATATCAACATATTTTGTCATATGCAGGATTTAAGTGTTGATTGCGTCTTATTCTAAATAAAATAATGCGCATTAATATTTGAAGTTATAATCAATATATTTGAAATTTAAATTTTACTTAAATTGTACTTGACATGATGTTTTCTTGCAGGAACCTGTATTAACATCTAATCCATATTGGAAAGATTTTGTTGTATACTTTTATTGATTCACGTGTGGTGCAGAATGTTGGACTTGAAATGTTGGCATCCCAAGCTGACCAATTGGTCAAACGGTGGAAAGATTAACCTGACTTCAATATGATATGGTTAATTATATTTTATTGTTAGTACGATTTAATTATATGCGAAATTATTACTTTCTTAAATATATATAGTATATTATATATTTTTAATATTGATGTTTATTTTAGTGCATTGGACGCTTGATGTCGTGAACCCGTCAAAATTGGCCACGTGGCCAAGTTGAAATACATCAACGACGGACCGAAGGTTTGAACCGTCGTCTACATATCAAGTATAGACGATGGTTCCCCAAGGAACCGTCTTCTATACGTGCCACATCAATGATGGTTTTCAACTAGAAACCGTCATATATATTATTGCTTCATGGCATCTACGTGGCTTTGGCATTATTTTAAACGACGTTTTAGTCCGTTGACTTAAGGTTTTAAACGTCGATTTTGAATTATCGTTTATGTTTCTGACTATTAACGATGCCTAATTAGACGACGGTTTGAGTCTGTCATTTAAAACATTAGTCTTTTACTGATATTTTTGACCATATTTTCTAGTGGTGTTAAAACTCTGTATTTTATTGAAGGAACAAACATTTTGTATCTATGTATGGAGCAATGATCTGTTGAAAATATAAAAAATATACTAATATATTAAAAATTTAAAATGCTTCGTCAATTAATGATGTAAAATTAAAATTTTAGTTGGATAAGAAATAACTCTCATCAATAGCTACATGTAACATAAGATAAAAATGTATTCCCAACAGATCAAGAATACTGTATATGTATATGTATATTTATATGTATATTCCAAATTAAAATATGGGATTGTGAACACTGTTTTGTCCTCGGCCACTTGTAGCTAGTCGATATTTTTCATTTACAAAGAGATTTTTATTTTGACTAAGATTTCATTTACAATTACGGGCCACTTGTCAAGAGATGTAAGCCTCACATATACATTTCCGACTTTAATTATCATAACAAATTATTCACCAAAAAAAAAAAAAAAAAATATGCCCATCGAAGAAAGTGAGGCACAACAATATTACCCAAAAAAGAGAGTGAGCCATTACAAAATTTAAGTCGATACGAATTGCTATTTATCGTAAGTCGTAACTGATATTAAACGGGGTTTACGTATTCATATCACTAATACCTAGTTATACCTAAATATATATATGTTGTAGCGATATCAACTTATACTTAATTAGTTGGTTATTCTTATTTTTCATTTTTAGTTTTTTTTTTTAACTATTAATGAAACCCAATAAATTACAGGCGTATATAGGATAAGTGAGTATTTGAAATTTCTATTCTTGAAATATGTTTAAAGCTCAATTCCTATAACTTATGCAAGTAGAATTTTTAATTGTAAAGTTTTTCACTGTAAATTTTTTTAAACCTACTTATTTAAAAAATTGCAATATTTAAAGATCATTTTTTTTATAAATTCTATTATTTAAAATGTAATTGTTTAATTTATTATTTTAAAATAATTTAGCCATCCATTAATATATATATATATATTTGAAACTTTTAAATATTGAAAAACAAAAACAAAAAAATCTTTAAAACGATCAAGTAATAATAAAGATAAACTAATGTATATTTATTTGCATTTTGTAAAATTTTTTTAATATAATTTTTTTTAATTTAATAGTAATGACAAAATTAATATAAAAAAAATTTAATGTTCTGGTAAGCTTTTTTATATAAGCCAATTTTTTTTAAAAAAAAATTTAAAATTTATAGGCTTCTCTTGAATGGCTTAATTTTTTTTTTTTAAATTAACAAACACTTATACATTTAATTTTTCTGCTAAATATCTATCTTTTTAAAAAAAAATTCTTATAGCCTTCCATAGAATTTTTTGACTACATGTAAATCATATCACAAAAGGCTTCTCCCAAAACAGACAAAAACTTGGAGAACGGTGAACAAAACGCTATTTTTTTTCCACGCAAGATGATTGAATATATATAGCAGGAACGTCATAATTAATTAAATATATGATATAATTTATTAATTTTGTGTCATGAGTCTGGAGGGTTTCGAGGACCCATGATAGGTCAGCTACCGATCCGGTAGTGAATTGACTCATGCCAAAAAGGTAACCGAAGATATCGATTAGATGCATGTACTTTTGTAAATATATATATATATATATATATATAACAAAAATATTTGGACTGACTTGCCAATTACGTACCATATTATAAGAAATTGTGTTCCAGCTTTTTATAGTCTCCCTTGCTCTTCTTTTTTATATATTTATGTCTTGCACATTGCTAATTGCATAGCAAATTAATCGCTCAAGAGAGAGAGAGAGAGAGAGAGATGGGTAAGCTAGAAGGTGATGAAGCAGTTTTGCTTCCACTGTTTGAGAGGAAAGCAGGAAGATTGAGAGGAGCATACAGGTTGTTTTCTTCAACAATAATGGTGGGAATATGTTTGATATGGTTTTACAGGCTATCAAATATCCCAAATGGAGATGGAGAGAGATCAGGGAAATTATGGGCTTGGATTGGAATGTTCATTGCTGAGCTTGGATTTGGTATTTACTGGATCTTTACTCAGTCTATGAGATGGGATGTTTCTCATTCTCACCCTTTCAAACACAGACTCTTTAACAGGTTTGTCTATCCCCTCTCTTTTTTTCTTAAACTGCATGAAAATTGTTTTTGTAGCCAATACTTTTTAGAAAGCAATTTCAGTTCAGTGTTTTCACTTCTTAATCTTCTGAGCAAGCAATAGATAGAGCCACGTATATAAATAAATAATTGTCATATTTTATCTTCCTCACTTGTATAGTATTTGTTGTTTTTTCTTATTCTCTTCGTGTAATATTTTTTTACTTTATGTTATCATTCACAAAACTCTTTGGTTATGACCTTCCTTTCAGAAAATTGACCTCCTTTATCACAATGATTTGAATATGCATTAGTGGTTTTATTTATTTTTGGGTAAATATTTAGTGGTTTTATTGGAGTCATATAAGTTTCACTTTTTTCATTTTGCTTTTGAATTTTAATATTTCACTAAATTTCAAGTGAAACAATTTTAAAACTGATCGATGAAATTAATTATGATGATAAAATTAATTATGAATCTACTCGCAGTAAAATATATATATATATATATGTTTTTTGGAGAGAGAAAAATAATTTGGTTCGATCGATATCTATATACTAATACGCATGTGCATGGTGTTTTTTTCTTTTTGGTAATAAAAAAAACAAAAAAAAAAAAACATGTGCGTGCTTTGTGAATAATGAATATACAGAAGCGGTTTATAATATTTAGGGAACTATTTTTACGTATCACAGAGTGATGAGACAAGTTATTAATCATATATTCATACAACACTTATATGTAATCTACATGTTTTTTAATTTTTTTTTTTTAAAATATCATTTAAACTTCTTAAATTGATTTTTATTTTATGATAGACATCGTTCATAATTTTTCATTAAATTTAAAAACAAAGGTAAATTGGTAAATGTGTATGAACAGATTTCAAAAACCTATTATATTTTTTTTTGACAAAAAAAAACTTAATATTTTAATCATATATACATTTAAAATCGTGAAATATAATTTATAATAATAAAATAGATTTTTTTTTTAACTAAATAGAATTCTTTTATAAAAAAATAAAAATAAATAAATAGAATTCTACGAGATAATACATCTTTACTTAATTTTAATGTCTAAAAGATCCAAAAACTGTACGTTATATTCTTGGAGAGAGAAAAATAACTTGATTCGATGGATATCTATACACCAGTACACATGTGCGTGCTGTTTTTTTATTTTTGGTAATTAAAAAACACAAAAAAACAAAAACATGTGCGTGCTATCTGTATATACTTAAAAAAATGTTTTTCGATTCGAAACTGATTTATTTTGAAAGTAATTAATCTGATCTAATTAATAATCAGTTTTATTTTTTTCAATTCGATTCGATATGATCTATACATCAAATCCAATCAAATCTAATTAGTAATTAGATCGGTTTAGTTAATTAGTTTAACTTTAACATGTATTTAATTTTTTTAAAACTTTTTAAAATTTAATTTTTAAATTTTTTTATTTTGAATATTTGACATTTAAGCTATTTTTGTACCAAAAATTTGTTGGGCTTAAATTTTATTTAAAAAATTTTTATTTTTTTCAAAATCTAACACATAAATGCTTAAAAAAATAATAGGACAAATAAATATATTAAACTAAAACAAACAAAATTACTACACTAATACAATAATCCAGCAATTCAATTTTAAATTTAAAGTAATACAACAAAGCTTACATACCAGTAATATTAAACTAATTACCATATGCTTTGTAAAATAATCACAGAACCATGCATTAGGGGTAGCGCTTGGGGTCGCACATGACACGATCTGCTTGCTGGGCTACTTAAAAGAAGAAGAAGATGGAATCGCAGAACCAAATGCCTCGTAGGGCTTGCCTGAAAAAAAAAAATTTTAATTTTATTTATAAATTTCAATAGGTGTAAATTTCAAAAGGTCTAAATGATATTACATATAAATTTAAAAAAAAATTATGAACGATGTCTATCATAAAATTAAAATAAATTACACAAGGTCTAAATGATTTTTTTAAAATTATATGTTTTATTTATAAAAAAAAATATCATTTAGACCTTTTGAAATTTATTTTAATTTTATGATAGACATCGTTCATAATTTTTAATTAATTTTTTTTATTAAATTTCAGAAAATAGGTAAATTGATAAATGTATATGAACAGATTTCAAAAAACTAATATATTTTTTTGACAAAAAAAATTAATAGTTTAATCATATATACATTTAAAATCGTGAAGTATAATTTATAATAATAAAATAGAAATTTTTTTTTTTTAACTAAATTTAATTATTTTATTTAAAAAATAAGAAAAGAAAAAACTAAATAGAATTCTACGAGATATATAATATATCTTTACTTATTTTAATGTCTAAAAGATCCAAAAATTGTTGGTTATATTTATTTCGTGATTTAAATTTCCTCCGACACTATCTAATTGCATAACATATTATTAGAAATTGGCACGTGAAGATCTATTTTTCCTATGCAAATCGAAGTAACCTTGATAATATTTTTAAGCCAATAATAATGACTTACCAAAATATTACCACGTTTATTTAAATAATATCGCGTACGATGTGATAATATTCAATTTGTTTAGTTTAATTGTCTATATTTAAACTGAAAAAAAAAACTATAATACTTAATTGGCAATATTTTAAAGGCTGGACGAGCATTCATAGGTAATTTATTGATTGAGTACGGACATCTTTTTATATCTAATTGCAAATCAAACCATGGCTTCTTTACTTAAAATTAGGAATATACAATCACATAATTTTTTAGCTTTGACCGAACCCACTTTATTTTGTTGTTCTAAGATAAGAGCTCCATTTTGATCCTTATAAAATCTACATAATATTTTAGCCAAAAAATTCAATGGTATTAAGAATTCTAACAATACAACACATTTAATGACAAGTACCATAATAATAGTTTGAATGAGTTTTAATATATTTAAGAAATCTTAGTCTAAAAGGGAAAGAACATATCTTGAACTCACAGACTCTATAGATGTGAGTGTGAGACACATACTAAGTGAGCGAATCGCGCCTAGCAACTAGTACCATAAGAATCTTACATGTATAATCAACTTCTTGGATGTATATAATATATAAATTATATATATATATATATATATATATATATATATAAATTTGTGGTGAAAGTTAAAATCTTTGTATAGTTTTGGTTCCTAGCTAGTGAGTAATACATATTTCGCTTGAGTACAGATACGAGGACAAGTTACCTGGTGTGGACATTTTTGTTTGCACAGCAGACCCAATAATGGAGCCACCAACCTTGGTGATTAGCACTGTTTTATCAGCAATGTCCTACAATTATCCACCTGAGAAGCTGAGCATTTATGTCTCTGATGATGGTGGGTCTGAATTTACATTCTATGCTCTCCTTGAGGCCTCTCATTTCTCTAAGTATTGGATACCCTTTTGCAAGAGATTCAAGGTTGAACCAAGGTCACCAGAGGCCTATTTTGCCTTGGATTGTTCCGTGCAGGACAGCAAGTTTGGTCAGCAATGGTTTGCTATAAAGGTATGCATAATTAATTGACTACAAAAGCATAATTTATAAACTGGACTTGGTGTAGGTTTTTCAGCTAAGTTGAAAAAGTGAAACTGATAAGTAGAAATAGTGCCTGTGCTTTAATATCCAGTGAAGCTCCAAAGGGGGTCTTGGGATTTTAATGGAATAGCTTATTATATACTGGAATTAAGGGAATCATTTACTCTGGATTGTCCAAACATGTATATCACAGTATCAGACTACTTGAATACTAATGTCTCAGCAAGTTATTTCATTGGAATAGATAGTATTTTCTAGTTAATTGCTTTGATAACAATACCAGTTAATTTGATCCCCATTTTGTATTTCATGAAAGAAACTGTATGAAGAAATGAAAAACCGGATTGAATTGGCTATTGAAACTGGTAAGATTCCAAAAGAAACAAAGGGTCAACGTAAAGGATTCTCAGTTTGGGATTTGAACATAACAAAGCAGAATCATCAGTCTATTGTGCAGGTAATGTTTGAATAATTTTATCATTTTTTTTTGTTCTGTTTATTTCTGTTGGTTTCTCTTCCATTTCTCTTCCTTCGCTTGCTCAGATTTTAATTGATGGGAGAGACATAAACGCAAAGGATAATGATGGACGTCGTTTGCCAACGTTAGTATACATGGCAAGAGAAAAGAGACCTCAGTGGCATCACAACTTCAAAGCTGGTGCCATGAATGCACTTGTAAGCTTTCTATATATTATCCTTGAAAAGCCATTTCACTGTGGCATTAATTCTAACCTGTATTCTTCACTGATTTTAGTACTATGCAAAAAAAAAAGCTGTTAACTTCACGTGAAATGGTGCTAAAAAGAAATGAAAGATACATAAAACATCTGGTTTCAGCTTTGGAGATGTAATGCACAAAGCAACTTTTTAACATGTATATTTTGGAGGAGCAGATGAGAGTGTCATCGGAGATAAGCAACGCACCATTCATCCTCAACTTGGACTGCGACATGTATGCAAACGATGCAGATACAGTCCGAGACATATTGTGTTTCTTCATGGACGAAAAGGAAGGTCACGAGGTAGCATATGTGCAGTTTCCACAGAACTATGACAATCTCACCAAGAATGACATTTATTCAAATGCTGCTTTTGCAGCTAGTGGGGTGAGTAATAAAATACTCATACTGGAACTGAGTCTTTGTATTCAAAACCAAAGCCAAAGCCAAAGATAAAGTTTTTGTTCTTTGCCATGTATGAAGGTTGAGTTGGCTGGAATGGGTGGATATGGTGCATCAATTTACTCTGGCACGGGATGCCTCCATCGAAGAGAATCTCTTTTTGGAAGGAAGTATTCAAAGGGGCATAATGGACAATGGAACATAGAGACCAAAAAGAATGCTGACAGAAGCACCAGTGATTTGGAAGAAGCATCAAAAGTACTTGCTAGTTGCAGCTATGAGAAGGATACACAATGGGGGAAAGAGGTCTCTCTCTCTCTCTCTCTCTCTGCATTTCTCTTACTCATTTCTTTTCCAAGTTTTTTATGCTAATGAAATCATGTTGATGAATATGCACAGATGGGATTGATATATGGCTGTCCTGTTGAAGATGTTGTTACCGGCTTGGCAATCCAATGCAGGGGTTGGAAATCAGTTTACTACAATCCAGATAGAAAAGCCTTCTTAGGTGTTGCCCCGAACACCTTGGATACAGCTCTTGTTCAGCACACAAGGTGGTCTGGAGGCATGTTTCAGATATTTTTCTCCAAGTATTGCCCATTTCTATATGGACATGGAGTGATCAAATTAGGAGCTCAGATGGGATACTGTGTGTATCTTTTATGGGCTCCGATTTCTTTGCCAGTTCTGTACTATGTGATCGTCTCTCCCATTTTCTTGCTCAATGGTGCCTCCTTGTTTCCAGAGGTATCTATATTGTTTTTGTTTTTTGTTTTTTTTTTTTTTTCTCTTTTCCTAAGAAAAATGAAAAAATTGATGAAAAATCCTATGATGTTGCATTTTTTTCCATGAATATTACAAAAACTGTACTGCTAATGTATCCATTAGGAAACCAAAAACAAATGAGGGCCTAAGACAATCCTGCAAACTTGAGGGATTCAAAAATGTTTTCTCAATTTCATTGCTTTACAAATGTACAAGTAATATGTTTTAGAAGAGGGAAAAAAAAATGTTATTGATAAGCTAGTAATCCATGTAATTAAAAATCAATGAAATCATTTTTTTAACAGTTCCTCAGTGGCTTATTAATCGTGTCTCAGGTGTCAAGTCTATGGTTCCTGCCCTTTGCTTATGTTTTTGTAGCCAGCAATGTATACAGCATCTTTGAATTCCAGAGCTGTGATGGCACACTGAAAGGTTGGTGGAACTTTCAAAGAATGTGGTTGATTAGAAGGACTACTTCGTATTTGTTCGGCTTCCTTGATACCATTCTGAGGCAATTAGGACTGTCCCAAACAAAATTTTCCCTCACTACCAAAGTCATCACAGAAGATGTCTCAAAGAGGTATGAACAAGAAGTGATGGAGTTCGGAAGTTCAACTATAATGTTCACCATGATGTCAACTCTGGCATTGCTCAACCTGTTCTCTTTGGTTGGAGGGATCAAGAAGGCTGCATTGGATTTCAAGGCACTAGACCAGTTGATGCTGCAGATTATTCTATGTGGTCTGGTAGTTTTGGTCAATTTGCCAATCTACCAAGCGCTCTTCTTTCGCAGCGATAAGGGTTGTATGCCTTCCTCTGTTATGTTCAAGTCCATTGTTATAGCTTCGCTTGCATGCTTAATTCCTGTTGATTAGGATGGCTTTCCATAAACTTAGACAATCAAAGTGTAACTACATGAATGGCTTTGTTTTTCTTCCAAACTCTTGTATGACCAACAATTGTTAATTTGCTTGGTATTCCAATTACTATTGTATACCATTTTTTTTTTCAAAAAAAAAAATGTGTTTTTATAATAAATTGTTAGAATTAAAAATAATTGGCATTAAACTCGCCACAATAAAATAACTGGCATTACTTAACGACAATAAAGTATGTATATTATCAAGTATAATATAAAACGAGAAAAATAAAAATAAAAAAAGAATGCTTCTCTATTTGTAACGGTTATAAACAATATTTGCAGCAAAAGTAAAATATGCTATCTTATATGAGCAAAACTACTATGTTACTCTAGTGTAAACATCACTACTGTTAATATGCAATATGGCAGGCTTTCATTATGCCATTTTTTACTATATCTTGGTTATGTTTGTTTGTCTTTTTTTTTTCGTTTGTCTCTAATAAGGTCAACTTAATTTTTGGTGACCATGTGGTAGGCAATAGGATAATGTTTCTAATTTGGCATTTCATTTTCATTTTAGACATTAAATAATGCTAAATATATGGTTAAAATAGATTATTAAAATCCTGTTTCTTTTAGATACATTGTTTCTCTCTTGTTTGCTTTCATACTAGTCTTGCACATTGCTAACTACATAGAAAACTAATCCCAATCATATAAAGAGATGGGTAAGAAAGGAGGAGCAGAGAAAAAATACTAGTCTTGCACATTGCTAACTACATAGAAAACTAATCCCAATCATATAAAGAGATGGGTAAGAAAGAAGGAGGAGCAGAGGGAGAAGATGAGGCTGTACTACTTCCACTGTTTGAGAGAAAAGCAGCAAGATTCAGAGGAGCATATAGGCTGTTTTCGTCAACAATAATGGTGGGAATATGTTTGATATGGTTTTACAGGTTATCAAACATCCCAAGTGGTGGTGGAGAGAGAGGGAGATTTTGGGCTTGGATTGGTATGTTCATGGCTGAACTGGGTTTTGGTATTTACTGGATATTTACTCAGTCTTGTCGTTGGAATGTTTCTAATACTCACCCTTTCAAGGACAGGCTCTCTTACAGGTTTTGCTTTCTCTTTATGATTTCCCCACCTTAGTAGGCACTATTTTTACTGAAATATAAAAAATAAGTAAAGAAAGCTCTGAAAATGTTCAATGTTATTCGATAGCTAAATCATTTTCAGCCCCAAAAAAAAAAAAAATAGTATATTGGAAATCCAGAAAATATGACACATTTAATGACTATTGTAAGAATTTTAAACATTTAAGGGTTTTTCAGGACATATTCATTCATGCTTGGTATAACTGGTTTAACTCTAGATATTGCCCAAATCTTACATAAACAATTTCTTAGTACCCCATCAGAAAGATTTATAGGCTCTACTACTCTTACAAATTGTCAATTAGACTATTTAAAAATGCATATATCCAAAAATTTCCCCGAGTTAGCATGAAATGTTATATAAAACCCAGTTCAGTTTATATGTTTCTGTGCAATGATGAACAGTATGTTGGGCTTGGGAGTTTCTGAGAGGGGAAAAAACTTGGTTATCTTGATTCTCTTTAAGAGTCCCTTTTTTTAAGTGTATACGTATTTTGGTGAAAGTTAAAATCTTTGTTTATATTTTCTCAGGTGAAACTTAAAATTTTTGCATGTATAGTTTTGGTTCCTAGTAAGTAATGCATCTTCTGCATGTTACAGATATGAGGACAGTTTACCGGGTGTGGACATTTTTGTTTGCACCGCAGACCCCATAATGGAGCCACCAACCCTGGTGATTAGCACTGTTTTATTAGCAATGTCTTACAATTATCCACCTGAGAAGCTGAGTATTTATCTTTCTGGTGATGGTGGGTCTGAATTTACATTCTATGCTCTCCTAGAGGCCTCTCATTTCTCTAAGTACTGGATACCCTTTTGCAAGAGATTCAAGGTTGAACCAAGGTCGCCAAAGGCCTATTTTGCCCTGGATTCTTCTATGCAGGACAGCAACTTTGGTCAGGAATGGTTGGCTATCAAGGTAACCAACTAAAATGAATAATTAACAAGAGTCTGTATGGGTTTATTTAGTCAGCTAAGATTTCAAAAGTGAAACTAATAAAGTATTAATAGTACTTGTGCATTCGCATAAAGTATAGCTTCTCTTTTGGATATAGATGTCCAAATGGGGTCTTGGGATTTTAATGAAATAGCTATTATATACAGGAATTTAGGAATCCTTTTTATTTTAGGGTCAATATTAGAAGTTGAACACCAGATGTTTGGGAAAAGGAACTACTTTCAAATCGTTTACTCTGGATTGTCCAAAAATCATTTCAATAGCTGTTACTCATGTCTCAGAGTTGGTGAGCATGAGTAATCAACTTGTTTCATTGGAATAGTTAGCATTTCCTAGGTGATGTCTTTTGCATTTTCATTAAACTAATGATGAATAATTACTTTGATACCAAAACCAATTTGATCACATTTTGCATTTCATGAAAGAAACTGTATGAAGAAATGAAAAACCGTATCAAATCAGCTATTGAAATGGGCAAGATTCCAAAAGAAACAAGGGATCGGCATAAAGGATTTTCCGAATGGGATTTAAGCATAACAAAGCAGAATCACCGGTCTATTGTGCAGGTAATGTTTGTATATTTTTGTCTGTTTACGTTCATTGGATTTTTCTTTAATTTTTTTTTTCCTTCACTTCCCCAGATTTTAATTGATGGAAGGGACTTAAATGCCACGGATAATGAAGGACATAGATTGCCAACGCTAGTATACATGTCAAGAGAAAAGAGATCCCAGTGGCCTCACAACTTCAAAGCTGGAGCCATGAATGCACTAGTAAGCTTCCGATTCGTTAAAAACATATCCTTGTAAACTTATTCTAACCTGCATTCATATATACTAACTGTAGTAATATGCAAGAAGCTATTAACTCCATGCAAAATGATACTAAAAAGAAATGAAAAATATCACATAAAGGAACATGTTATTTCAGCTTTGGATATGTATTGTATTTAGCAACTTTTAAATTGTATATTTTGGAGGAGCAGATGAGAGTGTCATCCAAGATAAGCAATGCACCGTTCATCCTCAACTTGGACTGCGACATGTATGCTAATGATGCAGATACAGTACGAGAGATATTGTGTTTCTTCATGGACGAAAAAGAAGGCCAAGAGGTAGCATATGTGCAACTTCCACAGAACTATGACAATCTCACCAAGAATGATATTTATTCAAATGCTGCTTTTGCATCTAGTGGGGTGAGTAAAAAATACCTTGCTGGAACTATGCCTTTGCTTTCAAAGCTGAAGTCATAGATAAAGTTTGGTTGTTTGTCATACATGAAGGTTGAGTTTGCTGGAGCAGGTGGATATGGTGCAGCATTTTATTTAGGCACTGGTTGCCTCCACCGAAGAGAATCTCTTTTTGGAAGGAAGTATTCCAAGGGTTATAGAGGACAATGGAACATAGACACCAAAAGAAATGTCAACAGAAGTATTAATGATTTGGAAGAAGCTTCGAAAATTCTTGCTAGTTGCAGCTATGAGAAGGATACTCAATGGGGGAAAGAGGTCTCTCTGTCTCTCTCCTTTTCTCTTACCCATTCCTCTAAAAGTTTTAATGCTAATGAAATCATGTTAATGAACATACAGATGGGATTGATATATGGTTGTCCTGTTGAAGATGTTGTTACCGGCTTGGCAATCCAATGCAGGGGTTGGAAATCAGTTTATTATAATCCAGAAAGAAAAGCCTTCTTAGGTGTTGCCCCAATGATCTTAGATGCAGCTCTTGTTCAGCACAAGAGGTGGTCTGAAGGCATGTTTCAGACATTTTTATCCAAGTATTGCCCTTTTATATATGGGCATGGAGTGATCAAATTAAGTGTCCAGATGGTATACTGTGTATATCTTCTATGGGCTCCAATTTCTTTGCCCGTTCTGTACTACATGATCGTTCCTCCTGTTTGCTTGCTCAATGGTGTCTCCTTGTTTCCAGAGGTATCCAAATCCCACTTTCTTTTATTTCTTTTTCTGGAAAAAAAAGTTCATGACAAACTTATAGTAATACAGTTTTACTCGAATCTTACTAAAACGGTATTGCTATTCTGCTTCTATATCCTCTAGCGAATAACAGCCCTGCAAGTTTGAGGGAGTCAAAGATGTTTTCCCCACTAGCTGAGGAGTTAACGCTGAGGACAATATAAGTTAGCTTCAATTAGTTATTAAGATTCTTTCTAGTATATGGGTTTAGAAAGGAAAAAAGTTTGCATCTCTTAAAGCTAGTTTATAAAGATCATTTGAATCTTTGTTTATCAGTTTCAATGCATTCCTAATTATGTCTCAGGTATCAAGTCTATGGTTCCTGCCCTTTGCTTATATTTTTATAGCCAGAAATGCATACAGTATCATTGAATCCCTGAGCTGTGACAGTACACTGAAAGGTTGGTTGAACTCACAAAGAATGTGGTTGTTTAGAAGGACTACTTCGTATTTCTTCGGCTTCCTGGATACCATTCTGAGGCAATTAGGACTATCCCAAACAAAATTTTCCCTCACTACCAAAGTGATCACAGAAGATGTTTCAAAGAGGTATGAACAAGAGGTAATGGAATTCGGAAGCTCAACGATAATGTTTACCATAATGGCAACATTGGCATTGCTCAACTTGTTCACTTTAGTTGGGGGAATCAGGAAGGTTGTCTTGGATTTCAGGTCTCTAGAGCAGTTGATCCTGCAGATTATTCTCTGTGGTCTGGTAGTTGTGGTCAATTTGCCAATCTACCAAGCGCTCTTCTTTCGCAGAGATAATGGTTGTTTGCCTTCCTCTGTTCTGCTCAAATCCATACTTTTAGCTTTACTTGTATGTTTGATTCCTGTTAATTAGGATGCATGTTTTCTGTACACTTACAATGAATGTGTAACTAAATGAATGTATTTTTCTTTCAAAGTCTTATATGACCAACAATTGATAATCAACATTGTATTCTAAAATCCAACTCTCAAAAACTGTACTTCATTTGAAGATAATGGATTTTGAAGAATGCTCTTAAGCGAACATTCTCCTTTGTAAAAAGTTCAAGAAAATGAAATTTTTACTTTTTTTTTTTTTTTTTTTTTTGGGTAAAGAGAAGGAAAATTTTACTCGGTTGCTCTTAGAAGGCACTTTTTGGATACATTCTGATGGGGAAATCAGAATTCAAAAGCAAAAGTATGTCCTGAGGAAAATATACTGGTGGTTGGTTGGCTTCAAATAAAAATATCAGCTTTGTAACTATAATTCAAAAGTATGAAAAGTGTTTTTTTAGCAGGAAAAAAGAGTGATCATAAAGAAAAAGAAGCTGCAGAACTGAGTCAGTCAGTGATGCAGTTGTAGTGAGGTCATATATCTCCAAACTGAATGGGTATAAGCAAAACTATTTTGAATTCTTCATTCAAAGCATTCTATCTACCCTCTTGCTGGACCATACTCATATATATATATATATAGAGAGAGAGAGAGAGAGAGAGTCAGGTTGGCTGATAGTTTTAGAACCAAGTTTTTTATGAACCTTTGGATTACATGAAGGACTAAGACTGATCAAATATGAATTTATTGACATATCAACCCCTTATTTGGAGCAAGGGAACTTTGTCAAGACCCGGTGAACTCTGTCGAGACCTGGTGAACCTGGTGAACTCTGTTTTTAATAGCAAAGAACTATATAGCATCAGTCAATTGTGCAGGTAATATTATTTTCTACTTCTATTAGACTATTTTGCTCAATTTCTTTCATTTTTCTTTTCCCTAGATTTTAATTGGTGGAAGGGACAGGATTGCAGTGGACAATGATGGTTGCCAATTGCCAAACACTGGTTTACATGGCACGAGAAAAGACACCCCAGTTTCCTCACAACTTTAAAGCTGGAGCCGTGAATGCACTTGTAAGCTTCAGTTTGGAAAATAAGCTTGATGTACATAGTTGGGTTTGCTTTCCTATCAGCTTTGGTCATTGTGAAGTCTTGATTTCAAATCTTGAGATTTGCAAATTGCATTCGCATCTATGTTAAGTAATTATTTGGCACGTGTAAGGTCCGATTTCTCGCATGCAGATATGCAAATTTCAGTGCAATGGCTTCTGTTAAAACCATTTAACGAAAAGTGTACTGAAAATACATATCCATACAAGAACACGTTGCATTTACTTTGGAAACATATTAAACAAAACAATGTTGTTTGACTAAAACACTTTATATGTGTAATCAGATATAAGCAATGCACCATTCATCGTCAACTGGACTGCGATATGTATGCTAACAGTGCAGATACAATACAAGAGGTGTTCTGTTTCTTCATGGATGAAAACAAAGGCCATGAGGTCGCATTTGTTTAATTTCTACATAACCTTGATAATCTCACCAACGATGATATTAATGCTAGTGGGGCTTTTGCAGTGCATGGGGAGAATAACAAAGCAGGAACTAAAGCCTTTTGTTTTTGAAAATAGTAGAAACTGATAGAAATTGTGGAGTAAAAGAAGTTTAATTCTTGGTTAATACATGTTTGAAGATTGAGCTTGCTGGACTAGGTTGGATATGGTGCTGCTATGTACTTTGCAGAGGATGATTCCATAGAAGAGAATTTCTTTGTGGAAAAAAAAGTAATACACGGATCATAACAAAGAACATTGGAACATAGAGGCCAAAAAGAATGTCAACAGAACTGTTACTGACTTGGAAGAAGCATCGAAAGCTCTCGCTAAGTGCAGCAACTAGAAAGGTAGTTAATGGGGGAAAGAGGTCTCTTTCACATTTCTCTCCCACCCTCTTTCAAATTTTTAGTCTTAATGATGATGATGATCATTTTTATGAATATGCAGATGGGTTTGATAAATGGATGTCCTGTTGAATATATTGTTACTGGCTTGGCAATCCAATCCAGGGGTTGGAAATCAGTTTATTCCAATTCAGATAGAAAAAGCCTTTCTAGTTGTAGCCCTAACAACCTTAGATGTGTCTGTTGTTCATCACAAGAGGTGGTCTGCAGGATTGTGTCAGATATCTTTCTCTAGATATTGTACATTTATATGGGCATGGGGTGCTAAAATTTGGTGCCTAAATGGGATACTGTGTTTATGTTCTATGGGCTCCACTTTCTTTGCCAATTCTGTATTATCATCTCATTGGTCCTTCTATTTGCTTGCTCAATGGAATCTCCTTGTTCCCAGAGGTACCAAAATCCTACTTTCACAAAGATTTAGCAGAAGATGCATTTTTTTTTTTTCTCTAAATGAGCTATAGTCATCAATATAAGAAAGATTTTCGACATTGAAACTTATAGATTTGATTGATTTTATTCTTGTTATGTTTTTAGTTATCGATTGAGGATCGCAAAAGAGAAAATAAGAAAGAACACAACCCGATTTACAAGGTTCACCGAAAAAGTTTCGGCTACATCCTTGGCTCCGGTGAGGAGCGTATGCTATATTCCATTTATACAAGAGAAAGAATACACAATTCTTAACTACAATAAACAAAACTCTCTCACAACCATAACCCCATTACACCCAGATTCCCACACAGAAACACCAAGAATGAACACACAGAGAAACCCTCACAAAGAAGACGAAAGGAAACGAGACACAAAGTAAACCCTAAACACCCTAAACAAATCGGCGCACCCGTTCTCTTCAACAGTGCCAATCATAACAATATATATCATACACAGCTTCCACGTGGCAACATCACAGAGCAGCGTTTCCTAGCACAGTTAATATATAACACAGATGGGCCAATTGGCACCATCACAGAGCAGCTCCACGCGGTTAAGACAGAACGACAGCATTTCCTAGCACAGTTAATATATAACACAGATGGGCCATAAACAGATGGGCCTAAGTAAATGAAGGATTAATATTACAACAATGAATCCTAGTATAGATATAGATATAAAAAGGCCAATTCAGCTAGCACACTCGAAAAGAAAAGATATAAAAAAAGGCCATGGAAATTAAAATGGGTAGGTAAGTGATTGAAGATATATCAAAAGCCATATATATATAGTACACCACATCATATATATTGGATTACTTATATGATTACTTATCCTATGCAAAAATTTATTGGATTACTTTTTTTTTTTTTATGCAAAAAATTATTGGATTATCTGTAGAACAATGCTATAAAAACTAACTTTATAATTAAAATTTTAGCATCTAATAATAGTTTGTTAAGAAATGACAAAGTAATAAAGTCTAAATGATCATGAAGATGAATCCAAAGAAAATAATCTCACCTTATTAAATACTAAAAATTTGATTAATAAATTTAATTACTCAAGAATTGCTCTTACCTATAAAGTTAGACATGAAGGACTGGTCCATCCCAGATTTCTATTTGTGGTTGTGGGCATATGACCCTTGGCTGATCAGGGTAAGAAACATTATAAATTAAAGAAAACGTACCAAATATATGTTATAAAGATTATAAAGGAAAAAGCTTAGATTGGAGATTGCCAGCTTTATACATGTGACTAGTTCACTGAGGTTGTTCTAATTTTTAAATAAATTGCACTCCTATGTTGCGAAAAAGCTGGGACACTATCAATGGCATTTATTCATAAATAAAAGGTAACAACAAAATAATTTTAGCATCCATGATGCAATTCCTTGATTATGCCTGAAAGCCTGTTCAACTTTTTACCTTCTTTTTTTTTTTTTAAAAAGAAATCCCAAAAGAAAATAAGTTTTATTGTACAGATGCCAACATGTGAAACAAAGTGAAAAAAACATGCTTTTTGAAAAAAATAAATGACCACATTTTCTTCCCAAAATACCATCTCTTATCATCACCAACATATACACTTCCCAAAGCTTGGTTGGCTCTGATTTGTCTTTGTAGATAGGGTTTAGGATTTAGGATAGGATTAAAATAAACTACAAAATAGTACATTTTAGACTCATTTTCGAGTTTTGTTGACCCTTCTGATTTGTTTTTGTAGTCAGCATTTTTAAACACAATTGAATAAAAATAAACTATAAAATAGTAGATTTTAGACCCATTTTCAAATTTTTTAAACTTAAAGATCTCGCAAGAAAAAAATTATTATTTTTATTATAATCTTGTTAAAGTTATATATATATATATATATTAGTGCATGCATATTGTATGTTTTATTTGAAATTAGCTTAAAAGAAAAAAACATGGCATTTCGAGATTGAAAACAACATATTTCTCTCCCAAATTGGGCACCCCGCCCCAACGATGGAGGGGTGAAGTTATATGTATTATTGTAGTAGTACAAAATTGCTATTCTATATGCCATTGTATATCTGCAAAATAGAACAAGCGAGGAGGTCTTGGAGAGTTGGTGTGGTACCAACATAAAATATTTTGATACTCAAATCATGTGTATTTATGGAGGCTAGAAAGTAATCTTTCTAGGGTTAGAATTTGGAATTCTTACCTCAATATATTAGGGGGTATTTATAGTGTCTCATGTTTTTAAGTTTTTTAATCCCTCTAGAAAACCAAGCCCCTAACTTTGATGGGCTGGACCATAAGGTCCCATGACTGAGCTTCATGCTAGTCGCATTGAGATCCCTTGAGCGAGGGATGCTTTAAGCCTCGGACGTCCGATCTCCGAAAGACTGTATTTAAACCAAAGTAATATGCTTGATAATTTATACTCAAACATTGGCTATGAAGGTCGGATAATACCGAATAAATAATCAGGTCAAGTAAGCTGATCAAAATAGTCAGACACTCCAACTCTAAGAGCATGCATTGGACTCAATTAGTCGAAATCAGATTTACCCACATAATTATTCTCTGTATTAAAAGTATTTTATATCAAGATTCAAAAGTGCATATTTAAATATGAGGTCTATCTATGGTTATTTCTTTTTTGGTGGAATTGATGCACCTTTCGCTGGTAGTTTACCTCACATTTTATACAGTAAACTATGGTTTTCACTTTTCAGTTTCCATAACAAAATTACAAAGTGGGATGAAGGTGTTCTGCTTGAAGCTTTCAATGCCTGTTTGTATTCATAATTTTCCAACCTGAAATGGCCCCCCAAAAAGTTGAATAATTTTATTCATGGTGAGAATAAGTTGCAAGTGAGAAAGATTTATGGTTACCATTTCATGCACATGTACTTTTTGGCCATATTACTTATTGCAAAAACATAAGGTAAGAGCCCAATTATTGAGGGACCTTAATTATTGGTTTTGCACAAATAATTTCATATTGATGATTTAGTAGGAGCCATAAAAATAGTCCAGTCGAGCAAATCCAATTGAATGATCTGATTAAATTGACCTGGTAATACGGCACTCTTAATAACAATGTCGGCCACATATTAAATTGCCCAATATTTTAAATTTTAAAACCTTGCATTTTTCCGAGAATCAAATATCAAATAGCTTCAAATGCATTCCAAGAGACATTTAAGAGACTGAACTTTTCCTCCCTTCACCGAAACTTGAGCTTTCAAAGATGTGAACTTTTAGAGTAGTGATATGTTTTTGCACTGTCATCGACCACCGTATGACCTATCAAGAAAAAAAAGATATGAAAGTTTTGAGCCACGTTCGAGTCAGATAGAATTTATGAAAGTTAGAAATAAAATATTTTCTCTAAAGTTTAAAATGCAAGATCTTCACCTTTGTGTTATACCATTGTATTTATAAATGTATTTGGCTTATAAGTTTTTTAATATTTTTAGATAACCGAGTCCTTAATCTAATGGGCTAAATCACAAGGTTCTGAAATTATGTCAAAATAATTTTTTTTAATTTCATTGGAGGTGGATCTCTTAGCGCAGTCTTTGTATTTGTGTTCATTATCTCAGACATTCTGAGACGTTTAATCAGTCTTCGACCAATAGACCACGCCAGTTGCTAATGATCATATGGAGAAGAAAGATTCAAGACCATCTCTAGCCTCGGATATTCTTGGGGCTCATTTTGTAACTTCAGACCTTAATATCTCTCTCAGACATACATCTTGGATAGTCCAACCAATATTCCATTGTTAGTGACAGACATATTAGTCTGAGTGAAAATACTTCACACACTAACATAGTGGTGAACATTAACTAGAGCAAATAAATAGGCTTGCTTTTGATTTTTGAGATTCATACCAATAACTATATTATAAATCAACCTGATCGAATTACGAATGAAATAACATGCATATAATCGATCGAAAACCAAAATGACAATTTTTTTTTTTTTTTGAAGTTTAAGAAGAAGAAAAAAAAAGAATAAATTTGGGTGAGAAAAGAGAGAGAGAGAGAGAGAGAGATTGAGAGAAAACTTGCCAAAACATATATTTTGAAAAAGAAAAAACTGTAAAAGTAGGATAGTAAGCATAAACTTTTTATGAAAAGTATTTACATATTTCATTAAAAGGATGCCACGTGGACATCCATACAAACAAACCCATTAATTTGGTCAAGCCAGGTGAACTTAGTCATATCAGATAAGTTTTTTGGCCGAATAAGCCAATCGGAATATAATAGTGGGCAATTCTTTTTTTTTTTGCTGAAAAAAAAAATTATTCAAGTAGAGTTATAGATTATTTAGTGAATGGGTCAAATTCAGACGTCTTTTTAACCCGGTGGGAGTCCACAATAAAGGCTTATGTCACTGAAAACTCATTTTATTTCGTACAGTAACAAACTCAAACTTCAACTCCTATACTTACAAATATAAAAATTCAACTGATTTCTACCACTTACCTACAAACTCAAACTGTTAACAGTGGGCAATTCTAAATACATTAATAGAAATGGCCGCATACTCATATATTAAACGATCATGGACCACTATTGGAGATGAAAAAACTATTGGTGTTGAGGAGCGATGGAGGCCAGGAAAATATAACGTTTGGGCTTTTATATCACAGAGGCCAACCCGGCCCTAGCATTATATATGGGCCTATTTCTTGAATGTGTCCAGGCCCAGAAGAGCCCATATTCTATTCCTAACGGCTCAATTTTGCAAAGTTAGACTTAGATCCGTCTCTTGACAAAGTATTAATTTGGACCTGTTTCAAATGTGAAATTAAATTATATTATATTAGACTATTTAAAATCATGTTCAATTACTAATATAGAAAGAAAAAAAAAAAAAGTCATAGAATAGGCCAACTTTAAAATGGGATAATATATTAAGAGATTTGAAAAAATATTTTTGACAGATTATCTTGGATTCTGATTTTATTTTATTTTTTTGCTAAAAGGATAAGTTTCATTGAAACCAAAAGAGAAGGCAAATACAACATTAGCCAGCTTGAATTCTAAGAGCATTTCCAATGACTCTTTTTATTCTTTAAAAGTCTTTGCCACATAAAATAAATAGACAGACTGATATAAAAATCTACTCCAATAGCTCTGTCTAAATAGTCTGTTAAACTGATGTGACATAAAAAAAAATAGAAGATATCTAGAAGATTGTCTACTTCTAGAATGTCTGTTAGACAATTTAACTCATTATGTTATTTATTTTTATCAATTTTAATTAATTTTTAGATAAGTTTTAGTTTATTTTGAACACAACCACTGCAGATAATTTTTAAATAAATATTGTCTATTAAATAAACATTGTGCCAAATAAACAGAATAATTTTTATTTCTTCTATCACATAGACTTTAATAGAAATAACCATTGAAGATGCTCTAAAGGGAAGGCTACCTTGTACATCCAAAAGTAGATTAGCATTGAAAAGTTATAGAAATTATCTCCATGATTTATACATCCTTAAATCTGACCATTAGACAAAACGATATTTGACAAAAAAACTTTGTTAAATATCTTGGTACATAGATAGAATCAATCTCCTTTAAAATAGTTACGTCCAATTCAAGTTAATCTCATATTGAAAAGTAATTTGCTATGGAACTAATCATTAATATTTTGGTTTTAAAAAAAAAAAAATCATGTATGTTTTTGACATTTATTCTAACAGGATACAATATTATAATTGATCTAATAAAATTGACCAATTCAATTTAACTTAATTCAATTTTATTGGATCAATTAAATGAGATTGAATTTGGATTATATTGAAAATTTTGAAATCTAATTTGATTGGATCAGCTAATCAGTTTTGGTCTTTCAAAATCATCAATTCAAACTTATCTATTTCATTAAGCATTTTTTTTACTTCATTCCATGAGTGAGTATTTGTACAAATTATTCTATATTAAAATTTTATTAGGAGTGTGTGTGTGTGTTTTTAGCTTGAATTCTTTTCACTTTTTGATAGAAGCTTGAATTTCTTGCCAAGGAATAGTTTGGATGAAGTTGGTTATCGATTTTTTTTTGCTAAAGAAACAGTAGTATTAACCAAAAGAAAGATGATACATCAAGGGGGGGGGGTAGGCTTTGGTTATCGATGATTCAGCCATTTGGGTCCTTTTTATATTATTAGTTTATGTTTTATACAACAAAGTAATTTAGCTTACGTGTTGCAGTGTGTATTTGTCATTGATACATTGACTTTCATTGATACGTTATTTATTAGTACTTTTTTTCTTATAGCTAATAAAAAATTTTGCATAAAATTTGTTTAAATTTAAACACAACAAATTGTATTAGATTGGATAAAAAATCTTATCAAATCAAAGCAATAAGCAATCCAAAATAACAAATGTTGAATTTGGAATGAATTGAATAATTTATTTTTATATTTAGATTAGATTAAATTGAACAATTCAAAAACTGATTTACATTGAATCAGTTTGAATATTGGCTAAATTTATTAGATTGAAACCAATTTGATCCAGTCAAAACCAATAGAAATAACCCATCCAAATTGACAAATGTTGAATTTGGATTGGATTGAATAATTTATTTTTATATTTAGGTTGAACAATTTAAAAACTGATTTATATTGAACCGGTTAGAATATTTGTTAAATCTATTGAAATGAAACCAATGTACAACCCTAATTTATTATGAAAACAAGAGAGAGAGAGAATGAGGGACTGCATCTATTTTTTTTTTTATATAAATAATATCAACCCCCCAAATTCTGAAAAAAAAAATGCAGAGTGGGTCGCTTCATCCATGATTTTTTTTTTCCTTTTTTGTCGTTTGGGTTTTGTTTCAAAAGTAAAATCACATGCTCTCATTCCAGGCATTTTGCATTGGGGCATGCTAGCGTTAGAATTTTAGAGATCTCTCTGGAATATCACACATAAGATGGAAGAAGGAAAGAAGATAAGGGTCTGCCATGGATGTCACAGAGAGGGACGATTGAGTCCCAAACATTTTTTTTCCAAATGATAATATAAACAGACAAAAGTATAAAATATTCCATCGAGCGATGTGTAGTTTTTAGGAGTAACAGTAGTGAATGAATGGGCAAAATTTTGGAAGTTATATATATATACATATATATATATATATATTATTTTGGTATTGGCCCAGTCATATTGTCAAAATTCACTAAGAGGGTTTTGCATGGGAATCATTTGAGCTCTGCAACAAGACAGACACAAAACAGCTATACATGTGCTGAAATAAAGGCCCTGCTCTGCTACTGTGCATGCCCCAAACCTTAGACTAATACAAACTTTTACCCTCCTTGTTGGTGTACAAATAAATATATTTAGCCTCTTATCTGCTTCAAAGTAATGATGCACAAAATATGAATGTGGCCCACACATGAGGGAATTTGTATTATTGCTTTCACTTCTCATATATATGTTTTGTGTTTTTGTTTGAATCTTGATTTTTGCTTTTTATCTTTTGTTTTTTGTTTTGTTTTATACCATTCGGATGGAAAGTATAAAGGCAGCTTTAATGTATATGTATATAGATTGATGATGCATGTATTTATTCATAGTATTCCGTGCTTTTACCAATATATTAAGTATATTTTTTTTATATACGATATTAATTAAATTTTGATTATTAGAATAAAAAGAAAATGAGAAAATGAAATATGAATGATCATCGATGTCATTAATTGAGAAAAGGGACACGCAGAATGGGTTGGGCATAATAGAAATAATGAAAGGAAAATGACCCTTGATGTGAATTGAGAGGAGGTTGTAAATTATTGTGGGGTTTCGCATGGCTTAAAAAAAATTGTTTATTTTTTGACTTTTGAAACTCATTAATAGAACCTATTTTGGTAAATTGTGTTTCGACGAGTTTCTTGAGGGATTTTAAGTTTTTTAAATTTAAAGAGTGATCGACATAAATTACTGTACTATATAATTTCACCGTGAAGCTATTAAATACAAGACGGATAACCTATCTCCTAAAATTTATTTTTATAAAGCTTTATCATTGACATTAAATATTTAAAGGGCGGGGTTAATGGTCAAGTTATTCTTAGCATCAATCAATATTGAAATGGATATTTAAAATATATTCTTTGCTTAAATCGTACTGTTTGTTGTTGTTTTTTCCCCTAGATTACTTAAGAAAAACAAAAACAAAAAACTAATACAATTTCAAAATTGTATTTTTTGGTTTTTATGTTTTTTTATTTTTCTTTTGAGCGTCTAGTTAATTGAGATGTTTAACTACAACTAATCAATATTCACAAACAATTAAAATGAACAAATTATATACAATTTAATAAAAAAAAACACGTTAACAAGCAACACTTAAAAACATATATGAACGTATAACTTCTATTTTATATTTTAAAACTATGTTGGAGCATCCTTAGAAAAAAAAAAAAAAAAGAACTAAGCTGGAGCATATAAACAAATATTATTCCAAAAACATATCACATAATTATGCACTTAACTAATAGTTCCACCAAACTAAAATCATTTAAAAATAAAATAAAGGGTCAAAGATTAGCTAGGGAAGGCAGCTAACAAGTATTGCTGTTTGTTTTCATAAAAATAAAAAATAAAAATTATTGTTGGTTGTATTTGTTTATATATATATCAATTATTTATCTCTACAAGTGATTTAATATATAAATAAGTAGACTTCGTTTGGTGACAAAAACATTGTATCTGACATAAATTCAATGGCATTGCAATATGGTAAACATATTATAGAATGTGCATGCTGATAAATTAGGCAAACTACTTAGACGTTTTTTATATAAGAATTTATGTTTCATCATAAGGCAAAGAATCATACAGGTGGAACAATATTAGTGCATGAGTGACAATTAAGAAAAATGATTAAAAGGAACTTCAACCGGGTTCCACACAAAGATATCTTCTATTTTTTTATGAATTCCACACAAAGATATCATATTATAATACGATACGACTATTAATGATCATTGAAATATTAACCTTTTTGAAAAAAAATTGAAATTACCGTGAATAAATTTTGAATTTATAAATTGGGCTACTATTTTAATTTCGAATAAAATATGGATCTACGTAATTTTATTAAAAATTGTTGTGTCATCGATAATAGCAAAAAAAAACCACAAAGTAAAAAGAAGTAAATCTTTCAATACTGTACTTTCAATTTGTAATATTCATATTTTCTCTTTAGACGAAAGTTTTTTATTTTCTTTTCTCTAAATCAAGTTGAGATATAACATATACAAATAGTTAGTAAAATATGGAAGGACAAAAATACATTTATAATATGTATGTGTATAATTTATTTATTTTAATAAAACAATATATGGAAACACAATAAAAAAAAGTGCTTACCACAACGTTTTATTCATGTTGTACAATGTATGTTTTTATGATGATTTAAAATTATCGTATTATGATCGTCGTAAAAAGTATACAGTTAATACAACCCACAAATTTCGTCGCACTTATATCAATTACGACATTTAAAACTGTTACATATAATGACAGTGTTATTGTGTTGGATATACATGGTGAATAACTCAAACACGACAAACATTGTGCGTCGTATTTACCAATCTGACATGCCTCCACGTGGCGTGGCTAGTATGATACACAATGTGCATCGTTTTTAAGCTTTTTCAATACATCATCTACAGCGCACAATGGGCGTCATAGTTGATTGAGTTAAACATATATTTATTTATTTAATTTTAATATTGTTATATTATTATTGAATTAATACATTTTTTTTTAAATTACATCCTATGAATTTAAATTTTTAATATTAAAAATTTTACACTTATAATTCATCAATAGACATTTTCACATTTGGATTCAAACATATATTTTCTTAACTATATCAAAAAAACTATATATAGATATATATATATATATATATATATATATCAATATCAATTCATATAAAACATAAAATAAACGTTAACAACTATGATGCCCACTCAAAGCGGTTAAGAAAATATATGTTTGAATCCAAATATAAAAATGAATATCGATGAATTATAAATGTAAAAATTTTAAAATTAAAAATTGATTGTGAAGTTAATTAAAGTGAACGACGGTCATTGACCGTCTTTTTTTAACATAATTTTCTTCATATAGAGTAATTGGCTTCCATGTCAAGTTAGTTGGGCTGAATTAGCTAATTAATTTATTTTTTAAAATTAATTTTTAATTGATTTTGTGCCAAGCCAAAATTAACGTGAAGTTGTATTTGATTTATTTCAATTATGACGTATAACTGTATAAGTGTGTCTTTGTTACTTTAACTCAAATTACGATTTTCAATCCAACGCACTTATGCATCGTATTTATTATTTACGACGCTCATTGAATATCATTTTTTATTTTTTTATTACATGTCAACATTGAACTATAACATGTCATTTTTCCGTGTCATTTTTATTATATATTATGATGTTTTATTTGTGCGCATCGTAGTTATTCGACGTTTTATTTTTGAACATTATAGTATAATCAACAAAATATTGCATTTAATTTTACGAATTTATTTGTGTCATAATTGATATATATTGCGACGATACTCTTTAAAAATATTGTATAAATTTTTTTTTGAAAATGGCCGTGAAATATTCTATATTTTTATAGTGAACATCAAGTTAAAAATTTAATACTTAGGTGTATAATACATTATGTATTAAAAAATTACAGAACTAAAAATACAATATCAAATATTTATTAAAATAAATTAATTTTTATATACATAATAAAAACACTATAACTATTAATAAAATAATAATAATTTGACCAAAGACGTTTTATATTATAATATATATGATTTTATAGTTATATACTCAATGTAAAAAATTGAAAAAAATCTAAAATAAATTCTTCTTCTTTTGTTTTGCTAAAAATAAAAGTTTCAATAAAGAATAGAAAAGGATCGGATATGATAACTTAATAATTTTGGGAGAAAAGGATGTATAGTTGATGTGAAAGAGCAAGAAAATAAAATTGATTAGAAATGAAATAAATGTTGCAGCTTTTGAAAACAATACGAAGTTCCCACGTTCCCCCATGCACACCGATCACTACCCCTACCCTGCCTTTGTACCCGCTTTTGAGCTATAATTTTAGCTTCATACTCAACAAAAACCCACCCCTATTTAATGGCCCTGTGCTTAATTATTACAAACTTACATATTTTAATTTCGTCTTTTTATTTTATTTTATCACTACCACCGAAACAAAATTATATACTTTTTTTTTTAATTCAAAATTTTGTATTAATATGTATGCACTCTTTTTTTTNTTTTTTTTTGTGAATAATAAAAAAATCTATCTGTAGCGGAGTTATAGGCCCAGGAGTTATTTAGCGAGTAACCGACTAAGGCGTCTTTTTAACCTATTAGGAGTCTGCGATTGGAGCCCGTGTCGCTAAAATCTTATTCTCCCTCGTGCGGTAGCAGCGGAGAAGAGCACTTGAGTCCAAATGGGGCTACCAAGACTCGAATCTCAACTCCCGTATTTGCAGGTATGAAGGCTCGGCTAGCTCTTACCACTGAACTACACCCTCAAGTGCTAATATGTATGCACTGGCTTCCATATAAAAAAAAAAAAATTGATTTCACATACCAGTATATTAGATAAAATTATCTTGGTCGACGAAAATTTTTGCTCATTCGAATTTAAAAAAAATATTATATATTGTAGATTTAAATATTATTTGTTATGAATTAAATATTATAAAATAAAAATAATATTATTTATTATAGATTACATATTATATATTATATTATTTGTTATAGATAATATTTTTTATTATAAAAAAATAATACTGTAATAAATAAATAATATTTATTATAGATAAAATATTATTTAAAAATAAATAAATAATTTAAAACTTTTTATAAGTTCACTGTAGTTTAACTTCTCGTGTAAGATGTTAAAGTTTTTATGTTTATAATTGATTTTAATTTCTATTACTCTTTATTTTTTTTATCAGATATCGTAGAATTGAGAGCTTCTTTGATGTTAACTTATGAGGAATCACTTTTCAATTTAAGAATTGATTTTAATCATTTCTAAACCAAAATCACTTATTAATTTTTTTTTTCCTAACCATCATAAAAGTGATTTTAGTTCATTTGATCCTATTTGACATAATTTTTAAAAAATTAGAAATAAATTTTAAAGTTTTAAAACTGCTGAAAGTGTTTATAAATTTTAAAAAATACTTCAGACATTTTAGAAAAGCTTTTAACTAAAACCAATAAAATGGCTTATTTATAAATCACTTCTTAAAAAAGCAAAAAATTAAACACAAATAAAAATAAAATTTGTACCAAACAAGACCTTATTGTTCAAAGAATCACATTCTAAACGCACAAATTCTAAGTTATTTGAATAGTAGGTTAATAGATGGAAAAATGTCCATTATATATTTGTATTAATTAAAATAATAATAAATTTTTAAAAGTTGAAAAAGAAAATTTAAAATTGATTTGATATTTGACCGTATTAATGTAATAGTTAAAAAATTATTTATATATATTGCACAATACAGTTTTAAAGACATCTCTTGAAATTGAAAAATTATTAATTGTCAAAATTTGTTTTCTCCAGTATAACCATAACCACAAATAAATTGCCATTTATTTTTTCAACATTAAATTTGCAAAAACACCATTTCAACTGTCAATATTTCTCTCTCTTTCTTTCCTCCACTACTGATTTTTTTTAGTTTGTTTTTCTCTCTCTTTTTCTTTCTTTTCCTTCTCTTTCTCATCAAATTAGCTTTTTCTTTTTTTTTTTCTTTTTTTTCTTCCTCTCCTTTCTCTATTTTCTCTCAAATTTTTTTTTTTCTGGTTTGTTTCTTTTTCTGGTTTATGTTATGCAACCAAACTTTAATTTCTAAATCATCATTTTCCAAAATCAATACAACCAAGATCGCACATAGACAAAAAACATATACATTTGTAAATATATTTATAGATTATGTAAGATTTGCATAATTTCTATAATTGGGAAAAAAAGAACAACTTATATTAAGAAATAGGAAAAAAAAAATCGCCATTAAAAGAGTCAATAATGCATACAACTAAACTACCAACCAAAGGCATAAACTTTCCTTATTTGTTATCACCATTTTACTCAAAAATATGATTTATTAGTTTTTATTAGTCGAGAAAATAAAAAGCTTAAAAAACCCGTCTCAGACATGCAATTTCTTCTCTACCATGACTGAGGAGGTTTATGATGTCAATCCCAACTCTATTAGCCACGACCTCACTCTGCTGCAATTGTAGTCCAGCATATTATCCAACTCAACGACATTGTTTTCCTAACTCTCCATAATCCTTGCCCAACCGCCGAAACTCCCATGTCCGTTCCACAAATCGACCGTCGTGTTGTCCATAGAATGTACTAGGCTTGGATCCTTCAATGAGCTATCTAACTCTGGGTCAAAATCCTTAAACCTTTTGTCGACGTCTTCTCTGCTATCGCCCTCGACACCGTTGTCTTCGAGCTTTAAATTTGAAATCCAATTCGATCAAACCCTTTTAGTCACGGAGGCAATCCAAAAGGCTTTTTTGATAAAGAGATAAATCGGAGAAATGAGAGGGAATAAAACAAAAAGAGATGGTAGAGAGAAAAGGAGAGAAAGAGATAAAAAAGGGAAAGAAAAAAAAAAAAAAAGAGAATCAGAGAGAAAAAAAATTAAAGGAGAGATAATAGAGTTAAAGGTGAGAGAAATAGAGGAAAGGGAAGAGAGAGGGAGAGAAAGAAGAAGAAGAATAATGATTTTTTTTATAAACAAAGGTAGAAGAATAAGAAATTTGTTGAATAAACTTGGCTGCACGTCTCAAAAAAGATGTCGTTTCAGTTCATCAACTGATATAAGAGATTAAATAACCAAATTACCATTCTGGCATTAATTCTAAAATATATTTTTTGACGGTAAATGATGCTTATGCATTATACCAAACTAAAGGAGTTCGATTTGATATTATATTATACCACAGGCGATGTATTTGAAGTTTGCCTTTTTTGTAATTATAAATGGTAAATCTATTATCATCGATAAAATAATCTCCATACATTTTTTTTAATAATTAAGCTCCATACATTTATGTTTACATTTCAAAATGGTAAAAAATATCGATAGAAAGAGAATGATCCTTAGTATATTTGTATAGAAATACTCTTATCAAAGTGTTTTATGGGCTCGTTTGGTACGTTGTATTGTATTAGATTGTGTTATAAATTTGTAATGTATTGTATAATACATTCCATGTATTTGGTGTAAAATTGTATTAAAGTTTAAAAATTTTAACTTTAACTTAAATTTTAAATTTTTAACTTTTATTAAAGCTTTTAAATTTTAATTTTTAATATGTAAGTTTTTAATACTTATTATTCGTGAGTTATAAAAATATTAAAAACAAATTAATGACATATGTGACTAAAATTGAGAATTTCATTTTATTTTTAAGCTTTATTAGAGAAAATTGCAGACAAAACAATGAAAATTATAAATATAACATAAAATGACTATCTAAGAGAATATATATTTTCAATCTAAAAAATTTACAATTTGGCTAACGAAAAAAATAAAACATAAAAAAAAAAAACTCAAAAATTTGACAGTGAATATGCCCTAAGAAAAATGAAAGAAAGAAATAATAAAAATATGTGTAGAATGTCTTTGAGATCTCAAAGCTCTTATGTGCGTATTATTTAATATAATTTTTTTAATGTATTAGTAATACACCATGTGTTATATTAAAAAAATTCAAATGTATTATATAGTTCAATACAAAACTACAATCAAACATAATATTAATCAAAACTAATATAATACAGCTCTGTAATATAATTTAATACAAACCACAAAACATAGTTTATAAATTATAAAAAAAAAAATCAAAGTGCTCTGTGAATATTTATGGATAAAAAACTTATTGCATATGTGAATGTATATATGTTTTTTTTATTTTTAATAAATGTATATATATGTATAAATATTGAGCGCGTGTTTTCAAATATTGTATGTTCATGCATTTGAGGGTATAGCTCAGTGGTAGGAGCCAGCTGAACTTTTACACCTGCGAATATAGGAGCTGAGGTTCGAGTCTTGGTAGCCCCATTTGGACTCAAGTGCTCATCTCCATTGCTACCGTACGAGGGGAGTGAGGTTTTAGCGACATGGTCTTCATCCAATTATGAAAAAATAAAAAATTTCGGTTTTTTCATCATACTGAAATAAATTTCTCCTCAAAAAAAAAATGGGTAAAATTTATATAATCTCCGTTGAAATTTCTGATATTTCGCCGATATTTCCATAGTAATTACTTTACAAACTGGTCAAAATTTCCATAATTTCCGTGAAAATTTTGAAAATTTTCATAGAAATTATATGGAAATTTTCAGAAAAATTTAGATTGTTAAAATTTAAAAATATGATATATTTTTATAAATATTTGAGTATTTTTTAAATTATAATTATTTATTGATGATATATTTTAAGTTAAAATATAATTAGGCGAATTGGAATTTAAAAACAAAATTGAAACAATTAAAAAAATGTAAAACAATTATTACAATTATTACAATTTTAAAATAAAAAAATAGTTATAATTAAAAAAGAAGAAGATTATTTTGGCTTAAATTTTCAACAAGTTAACAAAATTATTTGATTAAAAGATTAAAACTTACATAATCTAATCATATAACTTATATGATTTATCACGTAAATTATTTACAATTATAAAATTGCATTATTTTTTTATATTGTAATCATTTTTTCTATCAATATAATTGCTCACGTGAAATAATCATACATCCATCATTTAGTTTTTAATAAAAAAAATAATGACAAAAATAAAAGAGTAATTGATGAAGAAGTAGGCTCTACTAGTGTTGATTCTTTTAAAAATCGTATGAGATAGCCAACTACAACTCCTAGTGCTTCAGCCCTTTCCAAAAGTACAGGTTCAGAATTTCCAACTATTGATAGCGACTCTGGCTCAAGTGGCGATATCAATAGATGTGCTAGTGAAGTTAGAAGTGGTTACGAAAGAGAGTCACAAATTCAACAGAGATTGAGTCCATTAACATGTGAAGAATATTACACTCATGCAACTTAAGATGATGATCATAAAAGTGGAGAAGGTGGGCCAAGAATTTGTGTTATATGAAAATATTATACGCACAGAGAAATTGGTACAATGGGAATATCAAAACAAGAAGATGAATATTTTTTTACAAATTTTGGATAAATGAGGATTGAATGTGACTATAACCTTTATTTCATTAATGGTTATGAAATATCATCAAGTAATAACTCATTGATACATTCTCAAATTCAACCATTAGGGACTAGTAGTTATGAACAAAGACAATCAACGTCATATCCATATCATGACTATTAACAAAGACAATCACTTGTAATATTAGATCCATATGGTTGACATGTTAACAATTACATGCAAAATTATCAAAGAGACGTGCCTTTTGATCAATATTTCTCTAAATACACAACTAAAAATGAGGATAAGGAAATGAGTGAAAATTTTCAACCACCAAGAAATTCTATGTGGTATTGACTTATATTTAAGTAATCATGTACTTGTATTATTATTCTGATTAATGAATAATTCATTACTTAATTAATAATATTTTTGTTCTTATCAGCGAGTATTATAAATCTCTTAATTATGATAAATATGATTTCTACTCAATATTATTTCAATTTTTATAGTTAAATTGGTAAAATATCTAATAAATAAGCATATCATGAAGTTTCATCAAAATTTTTCATATTTTTCTATAAACTTATGTCATTTCTTTCGTTTTTTATTGATATTGATATTCTGTCAATATTTCCATCGATATTTTCGTATATTTGAACTTTTGATATTTTCTTCGATATCGATATTTTCATCTTTGGCTCCATCATAAATTTTTATCGAATTAAAAAAATATATAAATTTATCTACTCGCTAAATATCTCATTAATCTATAATCCTATTATAAATAAGTATTTTTTTATTTAAAAAAGAAGAAGATATTGTATGTTCATCCATGGTGGTAATTTTTTTTTTAAAGTACGTTCGTCCATGGTGTTATTGATAGTGAATAGGAAAGTTTTGTTCAACCTCAGAAGAAGCCAATTTGAATATTAATTAGTTTTGTCTTTTACCTAAAAAATATGGCCCTTGATCTGCAGATTAGTTTTGAATTTTCAATTTCATATACCCAAATATTACCTTCGTCCTTTGGGCATTCAACTTGTTTTGTGTTTTACCTAATTTAAAACATTTTCCTTTTTGAATTCATAATAATGAGCCTCTCTTTGTCTTTATTCACGGTTAAAGTTTGTTTTCCTTCTACCACACTCACTAAACAACAAATTAAGTGAACTCTCCGAAGTGCACGCTATTACTCTGCACCTTTTCGTCTTTTATTATAGTTTTTACTATAAGTAATTAATTAATTAAGAAAATATATATATTTTTTGATGAAAAATGATTAATTAAAAATATTAAACATAGTTTATTTCTCTGAAAATAATATTAAACATTGTTTATATAGGTTTTTTTTTAGCTTAGTTGCGTGCAAATTACCTTTTGATTTTGATTGAATCTAGCAACGTGTTATTCTGAGCTACATCCACCTACATCATTTTATATATTGCAATCGTTTTTTTATATACCTAAATAGTTTTAATTAAAAATTGACAGTTTAAATAATTAAACAAATATTAAACTAATGGAATTCAGAGATGGATGAAATATTCTCTTTATTTTATTTTTCTTCTTTATTTTATTTAGAAAACACGAACGTGCTTGGTATAATATGTATGGAAAATAATAAACAGGTATCAAACTAACACAAGCTTATATTAAAATAAACACATAATATTTTCAACCATTTATAAAAAAGATTGAAGCCTTATTTAGCAGAAGTATGAGAATGATTTTTTAAAAAGGTCAAAAAATGATAAAATAATTTTTTTGCAAATATCGAAGATTACTGGGGCATTTATATTACTCAACAAGAATATTTCGGATAACACGTTCATATTTTTGCTGTGACACTCCAACATAAAGTTTTTGTCTCATACCATGACTATATATTTATATTTTAATTCTCGAAATAAAAGACAAACAATAATTACTACCATCAAAAATTAAAATAAGAAATAACAATTAAATTAATAACCTCAAAAGTCTAGTCCTCCTCGGAAAACATAATTAAATAATTAGGAGGTTCGAAAGCACTGAGACACGATGCGGGATACGTGGCGCCGATTCAGAAACGTCAGCAAGCCGCAAACGCCGTCGTGTTGTCACTGTCTTATAAACGCTCATCTCATGCATTGCATGGAATTGCAGGGGAGGCTTTTTGCTAACCTGCGCCGTGAGTTGACAGAGAAAAAAAAACGTTTCGATCAAATTGAAATTGCAGCATCGGGAAATGGTCCGAGGTGGACAGATGAATTGCGGTGGTGACACCTCGACGGTGATAGGCAACGGCGTGTGGGGCCCAAAGCGGGACCCAATAGGTACTCTATTGATCGAACCGCTGGTAAGGCAAGGTGGGTGGGGTTGGATTGGAAGAGAGTCATCAATGCTAACGTGAGCAAGTGGTGAGCTTCACGCCTTGGCATTTAATGGCAAACCATTTCTTCAAAAATTGAATGGGAGAGAGGGTCAGAAAATGGGCAAGGATTTTAGGGTTATTCACGGGTTTGGGATTTTCACAATTTTGGGTTAATAAGACACATTACACGTGGCATAAGGATAGTGAGTCAGTAATTTTATTGAATTTTTTTTTTAACATTGTTTTCAATTTTTTTGTTTTGTTTTGTTGTGAGAAAATTGACTACTGGTGTCTGGGATTTTCGATTTCTGGCATAATTGGTGCAAAATTTGATGAATGCAATAGATTTGTGGGGCTTTTAGCTTTCCACATGAAATCAATACTACAAAAACAAAATTATTGCCATTTCACTCTAATTTCTTTTTGTTGTTGGTAAATTGCCATTTCACTCTATAGTTTGTAATAATATTGATTTTGACATTTATACCTTTGTCAACAACTGAGGTAGAAGAATAAATGCACCTTCTTTTGTTAACATAATGTAAACTTCACTTAACTCAAAATTCAAAGACACAAATATTTATTACATACCCCATAATGAAAATGTTTCTAAAATTGGTGCGTCAATCCATTCATATTTAATCAATCAGTGCTATAAATTGTCCACTATTTAGGACATTGAAATCCCATTTCCTATTCTACTTGGATGTTCTTAAAACTCTTTTCATTTATGACTTACATTTATTTACTGGCTAAGTCATTATCCAATGGATCGTCAAAACTCAAAAGACATTTATTTTTGATTGGACATGGAAATGGAAACTGTCTGCCTTTTTCTTTTCCTATGTCCCTTTGCTTACCCTTAATCACTTTCTTTTTACTGGCCTTTAATTTGAAGTTTTGAACCAAAACGTACATACAAAACAAAGAAAAGAAAAATATTCTTTATCCTAATATTTTCAAAAATAAAAAATGTTAATAAAATAGAATAGAATAAAAAAATGGGACCCACTAGATTCAACCCCCCAAAGAAAAAAATAGTCCAATAACATCTGCATAGTTGTCTGTGCCACCATGTCTTGAGATCCATACTAAAAGACACACCCATAAGCCAAACCTAACCTTTTTAGCGCCCACAAATTTTTTTAAACCTGCTCAAAACTGAGGTGGTAATGTGATTAGAAATAGTACTAATTTAGTTAATCTGTTTAATTTAAAAATGATAAATAAATTAAGTTAATGCATAAATAAATGTATAGTTTATTTTGAAAAATGTGTTAAATATGTTAATCTATTTAAAACACAGATTGTCACCCCTAATCAAAAGACAGCTTATAAGCAATTACTCTGCCTAGCCAAACCAAACGGAATTCAAGGCCAATACCGTAATAAATACAAAAACAAGTGGCATTTATATAGCCGGTCCTTCGACTGCGTGTGATCCACCGCAGAAAAAATCTGATTTTTTTTTTTCCCTTCACAGCAGGGAAGGTTCAAGGTGGGTGTCTAAATTTGTTGTTTAAGGTGTAAGAGTTTTTTTTTGTACATGTAAGATGTAGTTGTACAAAGATTGTACCATTCCTCGTGAAATCTGTGGACGTGTATTTGTGTATGTATTTTTCTCTCTCATTTTGATTGGTTTTTGGTTTTTCACTTTTACTTTAACAGCCACATTCACAGAAATTTTTGTACTTAGTTAACTATTTCTCTTTCTCTGAATTTAGTGTTGGGTGGGTGTGGATTCAGTAGCTAAGAAAAAAAAAAGGAAAAAAAAAAGAAAACCTAAAATTTGTTTCGCTCTTTTGGCGCTTCTTCTCTCACTTTCAATCCCCATTTGTGTTATTTGGCGTTTTGTTGCTGCGGTTCTGTTGTTTTGATGTGAAAGAAGAAGACCCATCAAAGTTAATAAAGCAAATAGGAAAGTCGATAATTATATTGGCGATGGTTTTTTTTCCTTATTGGTTTTGTAAGAATAATTTCTCAGCATATGTGTTTTAGTCATATAAGCTCTGTTTCTGGAGATTACTGGGTTTGTTGATGGTTTTTCACGTGGTGGGTCAAGGAGTGGTGGTTGTAAGAATGCTGTCGTAGAATCCAGGTTGGTGTTGATGTAATTGGGTTTTTTTTTTGCTCTTTGGGTTGTGAAATTGGGTAAAGATCTTTATCATTTTGCAAATTCGGGTTGGAGATACTGAGAAGTTTAGCTGGTCACCAAGTTATAATTTATTCTATTTTTGCTGGTATTTTGTTTGGTTGCTGAGAAAAAATTTAAAAAAAGAAAAGGGAAATAATAGAAGATTTCGGATCACGACGTTAGTTTTTATTTATTTTTCCCTTAGAATCTACGGCAACCATTCAATGTATTTTTAAATTTTTTTTATTGTTCTGACGCTTATCATTTTTAACATTTTGCAGGGACTTAATTTTATAAGGGTGCTTTGGTTTTTGGAGGGCTCCAAAGCTACAGGGTTTTAGACTGGATTTTATCAAAAAGCTCATGTACTCCAAAAAAAAAGCTACAGCCTCTTACCTCTCTGGTCTGGTCATGTTGACGATTTGAAAGCTTTTGAGAGTTGACATCTTGTTCTGGAATCTTTGTGTCGACGCTTTGCTCAAAATTGTATTCGGAGGAAACCCATCTCAGTTGGATCCTAATTCTCAGTCAATTTTTGTCTGTTTTACCTTTTGAAACTGTTCGTGTTAGCCCATTATTGACTCATTAATTTGAAGCTTGAAAGCAGAGCAAGCGTAATAGCAGATAGAGAGGTCTACTCTCGCTGTGTGTCGTTTCGCTTTCTACATCTCATGGCAAATAGTGTGTTCTGATTCGTTCTTCCATTCTAGCGTCAGATGCTGTAAAATCAGTAACAGTTGCTTTTTTCAAGCACAGAATCTGTATCTCGCTTTCAGAGCCAAAAGGGCAGAAGCTACATCTTTGTTGTTACCAATCTTGGAATATTCATGCATCTGATTTCACCGGTTATAAGCGATGACCACTAAGAGAGAGTCAATCTTTTGAAGAGGTTTCTGGGTTGTCTTTGAGAATCGTATTATGAATTGGTGAAAAGAGTCTTGTCAAATTTGAGAGCCTCTGGGAAATTGACAGAGGGAACGGTAAGCGGTGTCGGTTGTTCATGTCTGGGAGTCCAACATGGTGGGGGCGAGCTAGATAATGCATATTTCTTTGTTTTTGTCCTGCTCGTGCTTTTGGGCATTATGGGCTTGAGGGCATTTGAAAATTGAATCCTTTGTCAGAGGAGGTTTTGGAAGAATTTGCGGTTCTGATGAGTCGAGAACAGAAGCGAGGGAAGCAAGAGAAAGGGTCCGATGTTGCCGAGAAGGTTGTGGTTGCCGTTAAGGCATCCAAGGAAATTCCTAAGACTGCTCTGGTCTGGGCTTTGACTCATGTTGTTCAGCCAGGGGACTGCATCACACTGCTTGTTGTTGTCCCTGCGCAAAGTTCAGGTATCTTTCTATTTGCTCTCTTTATTTTTTCCTTGTATATATTCTGGTACAGTGTTAACAAATAATCGGTATGATATGCATTCTCTGTAATATTTCAACCTTTAATTTGAACTTTTCACCTGTTTCACCTTCTTTGAAATCCTTCCCCTTCTAGTTTCTAGATAGGCGAATCGATTTGTCAACTAATTTTGCTCTTTGCTGTGCTTGGAATACCGAATACTTAATAGTTAAAATCGTTACTGTTGGGATTATTTACTAGTTACAATTAGTACATTGGAGGATTTTGAATGGGAGCTATCTTTGGTTTATCTTTTCTCTGCGTATACTGGGCATTTGGAGCTAAATGCATGTTGTTAGCTTGGTTTTGTTTTAGTTTATGAAAGGCTGTTCAACCTTAGGACCTCATCTACTGTAATTTTAGTTGATGAAGACAGAGTGAATTTGTTCATCAAGTCTCAGAAAGTTTTTTAGTTTGCGTATATGAATTTTTACACTTTTTAATCTATATCTGTTGCCTAAATAAGCCTTTATCTTTAACTCCAACAATGAAAAGATTCTGTCCGTTCCTGGGTTATTTAACTTGATAAATTTATTACTGATAATTGATTTAATTTCGTCAATTCTTCAGGTAGAAGATTATGGGGCTTTCCAATATTCGCAGGGGACTGTGCCAGTGGTCATCGAAAGTCTAATTCAGGAACAACCTCAGAGCTGAAATGTGATATTACAGATTCCTGCTCTCAGATGATTCTTCAACTTCATGATGTTTATGATCCAAATAAGGTGTGTTGATGTTTTCTTATATGTGATCCTTCAGCTCCATTTATGTTGATCCCATGTATCTCATCCTGACCTTCTTTGCAGATTAATGTCAAGATACAGATCTTGTCTGGATCCCCTTGTGGGGCAGTGGCAGCAGAGGCAAAGAGAGCCCAAGCCAGTTGGGTTGTATTAGACAAGTAATTGTTCAATCTTTTGATACTTTTTATCTGCCCAGAAACAGGCATGCATGTCATATAAATTAGATAGTGAATTGAATTAACCTTACTAAGTTCTTTATTTATATTTAAGTCCAACATTTTTATAATTTTCCTCTCACCAGTTTAACTTTTTACAGACAGCTCAAAAATGAGGAAAAACGCTGCATGGAAGAGCTGCAGTGCAACATTGTGGTCATGAAGCGTTCCCAGCCAAAAGTTCTTCGCTTGAATTTGAATGGATCGCCTAAGAAGGAACCTGAGCTAGCTTGTCAGTTACCTCCTGAACTTGAGAAAGTTTCTGAAAAACATCCTAATAAGAAGGACGACTCTTTAATATCCATTCGGGGGCCTGTCGTAACACCAACTAGTAGCCCAGAACTAGGGACGCCATTTACAGCCACTGAAGCTGGAACTTCATCAGTGTCTAGCTCTGATCCAGGAACTTCACCATTTTTCATTTCAGAAATAAATGGAGATCTGAAGAAAGAAGAATCAATAGCAGCTAAAGAAAATCAGGATCTTGATGATGCTAGTTCAGACTCTGACTGTGAAAATATGTCCATGTCTTCAGCAAGTTTGAGGTTCCAACCATGGATAGGAGACTTTCTGAATTCTCATCGTCATGGCTCACAGCACATAGAAGAAAGGTCACACAAATCTAATGATAAGTCTCGACCGTCATCAACAAATCCTCAACTTGAGAAATTCACAAAGTATGACAGAGAAGCTGGAGTTGGAATGCCAAACTGCAGAAGTGATATGGACTTTAGTGGAAATGTGAGAGAAGCAATTTCTCTGTCTGGAAATGCACCTCTTGGCCCCCCTCCATTATGCTCGATATGTCAACACAAGGCTCCTGTATTTGGAAAGCCTCCAAGGTGGTTCAGTTATGCTGAGCTGGAGCTTGCTACTGGTGGATTTTCACAAGCCAATTTCTTGGCAGAAGGAGGGTTTGGATCTGTTCACAGAGGGGTGCTACCAGATGGTCAAGCTGTTGCAGTCAAGCAACACAAATTAGCTAGTTCTCAAGGGGATCTTGAATTTTGCTCTGAGGTGGAAGTACTGAGCTGTGCTCAGCATCGCAATGTGGTTATGTTGATTGGTTTTTGTATTGAGGATAGAAGAAGATTATTGGTTTATGAATATATATGCAATGGGTCACTGGATTCTCATCTATACGGTAATTTTATTTTTTCTTTCAATTTTATTTTAACTTGATGCTATTTAGATGTAGCAAATGCATGGACATGTGTTATTAGTCCATGTTAGTCAGTCATCGGCTCTAAATTTTCTCTTTGATGTTCACAATGTAAACCTTCTTTCCTTTATTATAGTTTCTAAGTATAAACTCTGAACTAAGTACTTGGCAGATTACTTTTGACAAATGAAATTTGTTACTGATATTTCAGTCAGTGATTTTTGTCATAAGTAATTATATTTTGGTAACTACAATCTACATTGTAACCATATTCAAACCATCGTTTTGTTACCCGTTAATAAAAATTGTCATCATATTCACATGCTTATTATATATGTCCATTGATTTATAATTCAACATGGTTAATTTTTGGCCAGAAGCAATTTTGGTTGCAGATTGACTAATAAATTGGTTTTCCAGGGCGACGTCGGGAGGCATTAGAATGGTCTGCAAGGCAAAAAATTGCTGTAGGAGCGGCTCGAGGGCTGCGGTATCTACATGAAGAATGTAGAGTGGGTTGCATTGTCCACCGTGATATGCGGCCAAACAATATCCTTATTACACATGATTTTGAACCTTTGGTATTGCAACCTCTTAATCTCCTTTTTATGGTTTTAAAGCTCATAAATAGAATTATATGATCAAGGCTATATGGTTGTTTTATTCATGGTCAATTAGGATATTCATTTTTGCCTCTTTTATTTCTTTGTGAATTTATGAATATCTTGTGGAAGTTTAAATATTCTTACTAGTAATATCGTGGATATTCATTTTGAAAAATACCATTGGCTTTATAGCATTTAGATTTGTTGTCTCTGTTTCAAGAAGCATTACATGTGCATATTCATTTGCTAGTCTGTCAGGAGAAAAATAGAAGTGTGACATTCATTTATCTTTTCTTGAAAAGGTTGGGGATTTTGGCCTTGCAAGGTGGCAGCCAGATGGAGACATGGGTGTGGAAACCAGAGTCATTGGAACATTTGGGTAAATCTTGAGTTATCTGCTAAGCTTTTCAATTTGATAATCCTGTACTTTTTAAGTTCTACTTTCCCCTGGGATTTTCCACTAAGCCATTCTGCTATGGTACAGATATTTGGCTCCAGAATATGCTCAAAGTGGTCAAATCACAGACAAAGCTGATGTATATTCCTTCGGGGTGGTTCTGGTGGAGCTTGTTACAGGGAGAAAAGCTGTGGATCTTAATCGGCCTAAGGGTCAGCAGTGTCTCACTGAATGGGTATGCTTGAGAGTTTTAGTTTGATTATGTTAGTAAATTGTTGACTTTCAAAAACTCAGTATCAAATGCATTTTAATTTCTATGTAATAATGTGAAAAAAATCTTTGAAAATAATTAGAGATGTTAGCAAGTCATTCAAGTATTCATTTGTCTACTTTTTCCCAGGATGTAGCCTATTTTATTGCTTACTGATCTTAATCTAAAACAGGCACGGCCGCTATTAGAAGAATATGCAATTGATGAACTGGTTGACCCGAGGCTGGGGAATCAGTATTCAGAACAGGAGGTTTATTGCATGTTGCATGCAGCATCGTTATGCATACGACGGGATCCTCAATCTAGGCCTCGAATGTCACAGGTGAGGATTACTTTTGTACTGAAAACAAAAATATACTGCTTGATTGACTTGATATATTTTAAAGTTTTACAGTATACATTTTTCACTATTGCAGCCTCTAAGTTTGGATGGTCAGATAAAAATGGTAGTTGAAAGAAAACCATAATTTATAGGACTTTTCACTAGGCAGACATCAGAAAGCCAATATGAATTTCCTTAATTGCATAAAGTTGCTTTATGTCAAAGCATGCATAGCTATGAATTTGATAACTAACTTGATTTGCACTTCAGTGACTTGGAGTGGGAGACTTGGTAAGTTATTGGGAAAAATGTGATTAGAGATATCATGAGAATTTCTTAAGGCTTTTATAGCTTTAAGTAATAAAATATGGGTGAATGGATTGTATAAACTTTTAAAGGACTTATGAGCTTGAATTAAGTTTATTTTGATGTGGGTTCTCAACTTCCTGATAATTACAATTTCTGTAGTATATTGTAAAAATACTTCTTTCTTTCGAGACTATTTACACCAAATGTTTGGCTGGTTTTGTATTTGTTTCTTGTTCTTGAAGGTGCTTCGAATTCTGGAGGGTGACTTGGTTATGGACATAAATTGTGTGTCAACACCGGGATATGATGTGGGAAGCCGGAGTGGTCGAATTTGGGCAGAGAAACAGCAACATCAACAATGTGTTGTTCCCTTGGTAGATGAAGCATTGGGAGACTTCGGTGGGAAGCTGAACCTGGAGAATTTAAGGTCCACATTTTGGGAGAGGGACAAGGCAAGGAGGACTTCATGTGAAGATGATTTGTAGAGTGGCGTGCCCACCCTTGTTGAGCTATATTTTGGTACGCTTTAATGTGTATGTGACACTTTTATAATTTTTGTTTTATTTTTGAATTTCGCATAGAGCCACTAGATTTTGGTTGTATTGTATAGTAGGAGAGGGGACTAGAATTAGAGAATAGGAAGGTTTTGTAATTCTTTGGGAAATGAAGGAAAAATCTTAAAAATTGGGAGGATGTGGCTTTCCTGGAATAGAAGCTCTTGTACTCGAAAAATATATTGTGCTCTCATGCTCCACCCCATTAAGCCTTGTTTAGTACGTCTTTATAATTTGAAATTTTTTATAAAAAAATAATATTTTTTTTATTCTGTACAATTTTTTTATTAAAAAAATAAATTACTTCATGATTGTATGGAGCAACTTTTTGGTACTTAGGAGTGCAATTCTTTCTTCTCGCATGCATATGGATTTAACATGTGTAAGTTTCACATGCATGTGAGAAGAGAGTTGTACCCTCATAGTACAAACTTTGTTCCCAGACTATGATATGGGACTCTCCGATACATTTGGACTTGCATGAGTGATAGATCGATCAATTTTTTTTTTTTTCCCCTACTAAGCTACTATGTTCCGTGGTTATTATGTACAATTTGTTTATGCAACATTGCCATGTATACATAAATAAAATTCAAGACGAGATCAACAATTTATTAATATTCAATATGTATTTTACGAAAACAAAAATAAAAAATTGTGTTTCTAATTTTTAAGTTTTTTTTTTAATTTTTAAGTTGCTTTGAAGTAACGAAATTGAAAAATTATTCTTATAAGTTTGTCAGAGTATAAATAACGCATGGAGATATGGAAGCGCACTTCGATGCCTCAAGTAAGTTGTTAGGTGCACGACTTGGAATGATAAGGCCTTTTGAATTTTAAAAAGCAAATTTAGCCATAACCAGAATTGTTTTGGTAATTTTTCGTTTTTTTTCTTCTATTTTTAGCCGAACCCAGAGCTTTTTTGGTAAATGTTAGCGGAACCAGAGCTGAGAAACAAAAATGAATAAGAAAAATATCGGAAACACTAAATATATGTTCTCTGGACTGCAGCACATTGTGATGTACAACTTGGGGAATGAAAATAAATTTTAACATTGTTTGGGAAACTGTGTGCACCACTCTCTTTTCTTCTAATGCTTCCTCATTTTAGATCTTGCATATCTAGACAACACATTTAAGGGGAAACATTAGTAATGAAATGCATATGATTTGAAATTCAAGGTATATATGTAACACAGAGAGCAAGGAAATACTCAATATGCATGCCACCCCTGTCTGATGATGGTAATAGGCTGCCCCCAAGTTTATCCATGGCATTGTTGGCTTGTTCGATTTCCTGCCAGGTAGAGAATTCAATTTATCTAATAATATAGCTCTGACATGAGACATCATGCTTATATTGCTTTTTGTTTTTAAATCAACAATGAAAAAGAATGTTCCAAAAACCTAATGACTGATCTTCTATACTAGCAAATTGTTACAGGTACTCATTGAGACCTTCTGTCATTCTTCCCCCATGGACTCAGAAAGCAATTGGACCATCAATTTTCCCAAGTCAAACATATTAAGAAGGAGAACATCCATAGTCAAGATTGGGCACCGCTTTAAATAGAAAACTTGCAACTCGACTTAACATATAATATCTATTTTCCTGCATTACCTCAAAATCAGCAAAGGCAACTGGCATTCCACTTCTGGCACGCAATTTGAGCATATTGAATCCAGGATACCTGGCACCAAATAAAAACAAAGCCATCACGTTTCCCAATCTAATTTTACTGAGGATAAAGACAATACATGTACATGATGAGTTTATGGAAGTCTCCAAGATGGTAATACTTAATAATTGATCTTATTATTCGTCAAAATCCCACTTCCCCAGCATGGCTAATTGGGAAAAACAGAAATAGAATGTGAAACAAAGGATCAGTACATCACTCACTGAGACATAATTTGCTTTAGTTCATCTTCAGTGCAATTTGGACCCAGATTTGCAATGAAAAGAGTAGAACAAGGACCTCCATCACCAGTCTTTTGTGTTTGTTCCTAAACAGCCAATTGAAAAGGATCATAAGCGCACATATATTTTGATAGACATATTAAGATGGAACTCATTACAAGCATATTTATAAAGACAAAATAGTTACAGCATCAGAGGCATTCCATTCAGTCCCCCCTCTCATCCATATTTTGAAGACTTTGAGCAAATACTATAGTATAAACGATGATTAGCAAAAGGTAAAAATGCACCACAAAGATCCTTGCTCTTCTCTTTTTCTTCTTGTTATTGTTTTTTTTTTATATTCGTTTTTAATGAGAAGAAAAACAATCCAGCTGGATAATGTTCCTCACTCAACTAATGAAACTTAAAGAAGATAAATCTGCATGGATGCCAAAAGTACAACTTAAAGATGGAAATCCAAGGATGTATATATATATATATATATATATATATATATATATATATATATATATATAATACAAACAAATATACATGGCAAAAGTATCAAAAAGCTCATTTGCTGTGAATATGTTACATGTGGTAGAACACATACTATACTGCCATCATCCTAATNCTATATGATAAAAAATTCAAAAAAAAAATACTATCACGTATTTCACTTACATTTACAGCAGCTACAAAATTGTTAGAATCCACCACTGTCTCACCACTGCACGTTACCAATCAAAAATAAGATTCATGTTCCCCCATAAGATTTCAAGAACTAAAAAAAAAATTATATATATAAAAAAAAGGATTTCGATCTAAAGACTACAAATAGGGAAGTTTAANTTATATATATAAAAAAAAAGGATTTCGATCTAAAGACTACAAATAGGGAAGTTTAAGTTTGTAGTATATTCTACTACATATTATAGTGTTTTCAACCTTTTTGAGACTGCTAAATCACCCTTCTTGCCAGATTCATGATTTTTGGTTTCAGATGGTTCGTCAGATTCACTGTCTCCTGAATGTGCAAAGAAGTGCCATCATGTGCAAATGAATCACATAATTAAGTGCAGGTGGCAGCGCCCCCCTGCTAGGGAAACGTAGATTATCTAAGCAGTATTTAATAACAGCAGAATAGGGGACAATAAAAGATGACAAGCAGCTGATGCACTGCAGACTGCAGTTAAATTAAGCTTCCAGTAGAAGCTGGAAAATTACATTATTAACATCTGGGAGAAGGGAGAAACATGGGGAAAAGGGAAAAGGGAAAGAAAAGAAACAAAACATTGGGGAGAGGATAACAAACACAGTGTCTATGTTCTTTTGATTGCACAATGTAAAAAGAAATTACCATCATCACTAGATGTTTCTTGGGTATTATCTTCAGCTTTAGTTCTTTTATCAATAACAACATAGGCTCCACTGCCTGTGCGAGGAAAAGCTAATCAGGTATTATCTAAAATCAAACCAATCATCAATTAGATTACAATTTGGAAGTTTGTCAAGAAATTGTATACCTGGTTTACGTTTCCTTCTTGAGTTTGATCTGGCCAGTTCGATATGCAGAACTGATCCAGTTTGTGGATCAAATTTCACACCCTGATCATGGTCATCAATGAAACATCATCAATTATCGAAGTCTTAAGCATCTTTTATCCTAGTTGGAGACTCCCAACTATTTATATGCAGGAAATAGTCAAGCAACAAGAAATCCTACTTGTATACAGTCAAAAAGAGGAAGCACTAATAACTTAATGACTATACTGGAAATTAAAATTTAACTCACTGAATTAGAGAACACTAACAACACCCTGATTTCTTTGGCATATAGTTCAACATATACTTTGCTCAAGTTTATGACTACAAGTATAACAGAATTACCCAAAAATAATATATATATATATATAACTTTACTGAAAAAAGAAAACAAAAAAAATCCATTTATAGATGAACACCGTCGAGTAAAACCAACCAGGCAAAATAAATACAGTCACGTAAAAATTATTAGGCGAATTCATACTAAAAGGAAATAAAATTGTTTAGTAATTAGGTTGTATTTCTTACGTTTAGGGCATGAAGCGCAGCGATTGCCGATTGATGATTGAAAAACGTAGCGAATGCAACGACCTGCGACAAATAAAAATGAAGTTATCGTTTCCTTCCTCTTTTTTCCTTTCTAGTTACTCGGCTACCAAACGGAGGCATGCGAGTGCTGTCTGTTGAATTTTGATTTGACCTAATACTTTTTTTGACCGAACCAAGAAGAGAATGTTTTCTCGGGAAATTAGGATGGGGATAGAGAAAAAAAAAAAAAACAAAGAAAGTAACCTGGTTGCCACGGCCGGTGTATTTGAGCTGGCAAGAGTCGAAGCCGGGGCGCCGCCGAAAGAGGTTGTGAATCTCACGCGCCTTGACGTCGTCGGGGAGGCCGGAAACGAAGAGTGTGTTAATGGAGGTGTTGTCGGAGAAATCTTGATGAATTGGTTGCGGCTGTTGGAGGTGGAGGTAGTAGGGATCGTACGGTGGCTGACCCATTGTCCAACGGCTCAGATTGAGCGGGAGTGAGACACCATGCGGTTGTGGTGCGGCGGTGGTGGCGGGGGTTATTTTGAACACAGATTTGTGAATTACATCGCTGTACAAGGCGCAAAGCCGATTATCTACATAACGAAGACGCCAAACCTGACGGCGTCGTTTTCATAAACATGTGATATAATTTCCCTTTTTAAAAATAAAAATGGAAATGATATAATTTCACTTTGAAGCTGTAGTGCTGCTTTCTACTCATATAATGAGATAATTTAATCCACAAACCACAACCATCATTATTCGTAAGTACATATTTACAACCTTTATTAGTTTTGTACTTGGGCACATAAGGAAAATTCTTCAAGCCAGTGCATTTTCTTAACATTGGAAACTAATATATATATATTATTAGGGATAGATAATATTTCTTATTTGATTAGTGGATAATCATGTATTATTTTCAGCTCACATGATTAGAGAGAAAGAGAGAGGTGTAGAAAAAATAAAATGGATCCTTTGAAGTTGGAAAAATCTACATATTTCAAAAGTATGTACACCCAAACTCACAATAAAATGGACCGTGGATGGATATAAAATATAAACTCTCAGAATATTATAGATTTTATCAACTCCAGTATTGGATCTAACATTTTAGCAACGAACGGTGGAGTAATAAAAGTTGCTGCATTGTAGCGGTGGCAATCATTAAATAAATGTCTCCCTCTAGATCTGTTAGTGGGAATCGATAATATTGTGCACAAAACCATGATTAATTTTGGAAAACTTTCTTTATATCAAAAAGGGGGACCCGTATTATTTCTACTACATCAATGACTTTTTCCTTTTTCCCCAATCAGTTGCAATAATGCTTAGCCCTTCATATTTGGTTATATATAAACAGGCATTTCTGAATCAGAAAATACAAATAAATAAAAGATATGATCTAGCCTTGTGCAACAATAAGCTAATAATAATAATAATGTAGTATTGCTTGCAAGATCTTCCACTTGACAAAAATATGTTGAATCCATGGTCTATTGCAAATTGCTAATTGGGAAGGTCAACTCGATATGAGCAAACGGTAACCCTTTACATGTTTTCCAGATTCCAGAGTTCGGTTTAGTTTCCCATTCGGAATTTTGAAACACCAACACTATCATACCACAATTTAACATTTTTTTTTTCTTCCCTTTTTTCCTCATACTGGATGTGAAGGATTTTAACTCTGAAATTTTGATTCGAAAAATGATGGCTTTAGCATTAGGATGTTCATTTTTATTTCTAATAAAGGCGAAAACTTTGCAGCAACAACAAAAAAAAGAAAGAAAAAAAGTTAAATCATACGAACATCACAAATTAGAAAGATTTACAAAAACTTCAAAGTGGCAAGTGAGGCTAGTAAAAAACTCGGTCAGCTTTCACACTTGAAGTCGAATCTTAGTATAATCTGTTAACGTGGCGTAGGGCATTTTTTCTTGAAAGGCACTTTTTTTTTTTTTGTTCATCCTCAACCACGGAAGACATAACAATTTGGCTCGCTTTCTCCGAAGCAGATGCTTCCTATTATGTATATCGGTTCAATTTACTATATTTGACCCATATTGACTAAATCAAATCTAAATTTATATAAATCAAATCCCATCCAACCCCTACTTCAGATCACACAAACAAAAAGAGTAGAATCACTAAACCATAATGTGCAACCCAAAAACAACCACTCAAATTAATTTATTTTCATCAAATAACGAATTAACATAACACTTTTCTTTCCAAAAAAATAAAATAAAATTTACTCATACAAATAACTGAAATTAAAACAATAACCTAGAATTATAAAGAAAAACAGAAATTTATCGAAAGGAATAAGATCAAGCACTTATCAAGCCAGTGTTTTCCTCATCGACGAACAAATCGTCGGTCTTCCTAATCGCGGCGTGGAGAAGGACCACCACCGCCCCAATCAGCAGTGCCACCAAGACATTAAGCGTAGCGTGAGTCAAAAGCAAGAAGACGATCGTCAACACCGAGAGAACGACGAGCACCACGCGATCGTCGACGGTTCGGTGCAAGATCACAAGCGGCTCATCGCGCAGGAAGTAAAGGAACAGCCAAACCGCCATCATCACCACGAAGACGATGAGCGAAATAGGATGCCAGAGGAGGCTGAGGAAGATTATGATGAGGAAGATGATGGCGTAGTTCATACGGAAGAAGGAGGCGTTGGTTCGGAGCCGTCCGATGAAATCTCTGAACCCTGAAGGGAATCGGAAGGAGCGGAAGTTGAACATGAGCTTCCATGGGCGGCGAGTGGCGAGACCTTCCTTGATGCGTTCTTTGGTGCGAGAGAGGTACTCGAGGTGTGAAGAAGGTCCAGATGGAGACGAAGAGGTCGGGATTGTGCCGTAGTTGGTCATGGTTTTTGGTTTTTGGTATTTGGTATTTGGGGGTTTGACCGTTTGGTGAACAAGAGGTGTAGACTAGGAGAGGAAGAGAAATTGGCAATGGGAATCGAAGGGTGTGTGAAATGGGAACGTGGCAAGGTGTTGTTGGCTGAATAAATTATGACGACGATTCTTAAGGACTTTATAAGCTGCTTCTGACGTGCATCGTTTTAAACTGCATATAAGATTTTTATTTTTATTTTATTTTATATATATATATATATATATATATATTAACGGTGGATTTAGTTCGGAAAATTAACGGATTGAGCTTTTGGACAATTTCACAGTGCAAAAAAGTTTTGGACAAAAGTTTTTTTGTCTGCTTTTCATTGTTTTCTTTTCAGTGAACAATACGGTTAAGTTGTCGTGACTTTTCATTTGAACTAATGGATCATGATTGTCTCATAAATAATATTTCTGGCAAGATTTTTGCTAAAATTATCCATGCGAACTGTATCTTAGATCCTAAACTTTTCATTCTTCCAATTTTAGTGTCTATTACCACTTTTTTTCCTAATGCCAAAGAAAGAAAGATGGAGAAAAACTCACTAAATTTCAAACCAAAACATGAATAAAAAAATTATTTGATAATAGGATTTGAACTAAGATTCTATTGATTTTAAATTAATAGCAAATCAACCAAAAAGTTATATTTTTTTTAAAACAATATAAAAAAGTATACATAGATGAAGAAGTTGAAGCAAAGAGAGAAATGTACAACCATAAATGCAGAAAATAGCATGAGAGTACAAGTGCAAGAAGCAGGCAGAATTGAATCGGTTGAAGTCCATGCCACACTGAACAAAGAGTTCCTTATTATTAAATTACAATAAAAGGCAGGCGTTGTGTTAAGGAGCCGACACTTTCAGCTACCCTTTTACAAGGGATAAGTTGGACTCTAATGCGGATAAGACCACACTAACAATTGTGGGGACGGCTCCGTATAGCGACGTCAAGGTACCAACGAGGCCGGCCAGCATGGCCACGTGGCATGCTGGAACTTTCCAGTCCAGTTGTCTGCATCATCGCTCTGTCTCCGCTGTTGCCGGAATTCATGAACTTTGCATGCGTTGAGATTTTTATTGGCGGTGGAAATTCCAATGCAATGGATCAATGCCACGTCAGGAGAACAGCATCTATTGGGTGAAATAGGATGCAGAGAACAAATTGCATATGTCAAGATCAAAGTAGAAAGTGCCGTGGGATGTAAAAAGTCAGTGGCCAATGGAATCAAAGCTGTGAGGAAAACTCTATGCAGTTAATGCGATATTAATATGATGTTCCAATGACCTTAACACCCCCAAAAGGAAAAATAAAAAATAAAAAATAAAAAATTAGAAGAAAACTTAAGGTGATAAGATTTTTCTACTTTTTCTGTTTGTTTCCATGGAAATACTTTTTTTTTTTTTGGTTATCGGAATGGATCTATTATTGATGGTTACAGCCTTTATTGACAATCAATTGCAAAACTACCAAAGGGAAAAAACCAAACTCTTTTTTTTTTTACTTTCATTTTAACCATAAAAAAAAAAATTATAATTCCCAGTTTCATGGGTATTGTCTGTTTGTTAATTATTAATTACGATAAGAAATTTCACTGTTCTGTTCTATCCAAATCCAATTATTCCAAAGTGTAAGTTTGACCAGTCCTTTTTTTTCCCCTCCCTTGTCTACTGAGTTATGGGAAAATCTTGTGGGCCTCTTTCAAAAACAATCAAAGGATTACTTGGGCTGTGCTCATCAGCACCTTGAAAACCCATCTCACCAAATGGAAAAACATTTCTGATTTCATAAAAAGGTTTAGTTCTGCACAATTGGAGAACTATTTTTAATGAAAAGCTGATTTCTCAATCATGTAGCAGATTTCAGTGATAAGGTTCAGTTGAAGGTTATCTTCATGAATCTTTAATGAGATAATCACATGGAGAAACTCCTTGTCATAGAGAATGATGGATAAAGCTTATACCTCTACTTCAAGGGCCCCATGAGAGGTATATACCTGGTATAGAATACCACAGCAATATATTTATATAATAGTCCTTCACAAATACGTGTACTCAAACAGGACTAATTTGATATTCTATTTACAAAGTTTCTAACACAATGACATGGTCTTGATGATGAAAGAAAGTTATGCTTCATCTTGAATATACACGAGTCCTTGGTCTAACTGCAAAACTGGATTTGTATGAATGCTTCATGAAGACGCAAACAGAAAGCAATCTTATTTAATTCTGACACCATCCATGTCCATCCAATGATTTAATCGTGGAGAGGGAAAAGGAGAATTAATAATGAGTACAAAAACCTGTGACAATTTTTCTTGGAATGTTTCTTAATCTGTTTATTAGCTTTTGCTAGCTGTTTTCAGATATTTGACCAATTATCACCTATTTCTTTGCCTTTGAAGTTCTTAAACCTTTTGCTTATCTGTTTGTGAAAAAGTCAGCTATTTCTTAGATGACCAGAATTGAGTATTAATCTATTGAAAAAATAAATAAAAAATAGAGAAATTGGGACACTTTGAATTCAGTTTTTCAGGCAAAGGAAAATGTGTGATTTAGATGTATGAAACTTCAGCTTCAAGTAAAAACTTGTGGCAGCTAAAACTAGGAAAGTTGGTTTTAAGATTGCATTTAGAAAATTTTACAAGTTTTTCCTACCTGTTCATTGATTTGCGTCCAAAGCCTTTGTTGCTTCTCAATTATGATAACAAACTTACCTAACCAATATGTGTATATATATTAACAATGATTTTGAGACATATATCCAACTATAAGCCAAGCAAAAGCCAACCCACCATCTCTCTTTCTCTTTCTCTCTTTCTGTTTGTGTCTCACTTAGGAGGAAGATTGTTCAAAGGCTAAAGCTATGGAGGGAAAACATAAGTTTCTCCATGGAACACTTGAAGCTACCATCTTCCATGCCTCACCTTATAAACCACCATTCCTATTCAATGTAAGTATTAATGTATCATGGAGTTTTAAACAAAGTTTGCAGTACTATAGTTGTTGATCTACCAATAGAGACAGAAGTTAAAAGATGTATAAGGTTTTATATATATGTTTGATAGAATTAACTGGACAAATAGATAGCAAATATATAGTACATTTTGTCCTAAAGCTAAAAGAGTGAAAGTACTTTTGTCCTAAATTAATTTTGTTTTGCAGTGCATATTTACAAATGGAAAGCCTGCATATGTGACCATCAAGATAGATAGCAAGAAAGTAGCAAAGACAACCCAAGAACACGACCGTGTTTGGAACCAAACCTTTCAAATCCTCTGTGCTCATCCACCTGATTCAACCATCACCATCACTTTGAAAACATCTTGTTCTGTCTTGGGGAAGTTCCACATCGAGGCTAATCAGATACTACACGAGGCAAGTTTCATAAACGGATTCTTCCCTCTTGCACCAGAAAATGGAAAGCCTAATCCGGAACTCAAGCTGCGGTTCTTGGTATGGTTCAAACCAGCAGAATTTGAACCGACTTGGGGGAAAATACTCAGTGCAGGTGATTTCCAAGGGCTGAAGAACGCTACATTTCCACAGAGATCCAATAGTCATGTCACATTCTACCAAGATGCTCACCATTGCTCAACTTTCAAGCCTCCATTTGCTCATTGTGGTACACCAAGAAGGCTATGGGAGGATGTGTACAGAGCCATTGAAGGAGCAAAGTATTTGATATACATTGCAGGCTGGTCTTTCAATCCCAAGATGGTGCTGGTAAATGAAATTATGAAAAATACAACAAAGTCTCAAATCTTCAACCATTTTCCTTCTGTTTTTCATATTATAACATTTCTTTGAACAGGTCAGGGATCCTCAAACAGAAATCCCACATGCAAGAGGAGTAAAGCTCGGCGAATTGCTAAAACGAAAAGCAGATGAAGGCGTGGCCGTGAGGATAATGCTGTGGGACGACGAAACTTCGTTACCATTCATCAAGAACAAAGGGATAATGAGAACATACGATGAAGATGCACTTGCCTACTTTTCACACTCCAAAGTAGTATGCAGGCTGTGTCCTAGATCACACAACAAGTTCCCCACACTCTTTTCCCACCACCAGAAGACCATAACAGTAGATATCAAATCCAAGAACGGTTCAAAGGATCGAGAAATTATGAGTTTCGTTGGCGGTGTAGATCTTTGCGATGGAAGATACGACACAGAGAAACACTCACTGTTTCACACTCTCAATACAGAATCCCACTGTTTCGATTTCTATCAGACAAACATTTCTGGAGCCAACCTTCAGAAAGGAGGGCCAAGAGAGCCTTGGCATGATGCTCATGCTTGCATAACCGGTGAAGCAGCCTGGGATGTGCTAACGAATTTCGAGCAAAGATGGACTAAACAATCCGATCCTTCTCTATTAGTCCCAACTAGCACTTTAACAAATCTAATCCATCAGACTTGTTCATCAAGCGACCCTTCTGAGAGGGGCTGGAAAGTTCAAGTGTTTCGATCAATTGACCATGTGTCAGCTTCCCAACTGTTTAGAAACTTCACTGTGGAGCAAAGCATTCACGAAGGCCATGTGGAAGCAATTAGGCGTGCTGACAGGTTCATATACATTGAGAACCAATATTTCATCGGAGGGTGCCAATTATGGGAGAGAGATCAGCACTGTGGATGTAGAAATCTGATCCCCATTGAGATAGCACTCAAAGTGGTGAGCAAGATCAAAGCAAAGCAGAGATTCGCGGTGTATATAGTAATACCGATGTGGCCGGAAGGTGTGCCTGAGAGTGAATCTGTTCAGGATATACTGCACTGGACTAGAGAGACAATGAAAATGATGTACAGATTGATCGGAGAAGCGATTAAAGAGAGCGGCGAAGCAGGACATCCAAGAGACTACTTGAACTTCTTCTGCCTTGGAAACAGAGAAATAGAAAGCAAAGGGGAATATGTTCCTCCTTATTCTCCACACCATCAAAGTCATTATTGGAATGCTCAAAAGCATAGAAGGTTCATGGTCTATGTCCACTCCAAGCTCATGATAGGTACGTAATATACTCAGACAGCTTATACGTACAAGTTTGAGCTTATGAAAACAGTGATACTGAATTGTGGTTTAATTAATAATGTGGTTTGTGAACATATTAATGGAGGGGTTTTGCTTTTTATATATGGAACTTGCAGTGGATGATGCATACATTATCATAGGATCTGCAAACATAAACCAGCGGTCCATGGACGGGAATCGGGATACCGAGATAGCAATAGGTTGCTACAAGACCCCAAAAGATGATGATGATGATGATGGTGGTGATCAAAGCCCAATGGAGGCTGGGGATATTCATGCATACAGAATGTCACTGTGGTATGAACACACTGCAGGGCGTGGTGAAGAAGAGGTGTTTGAAGAGCCAGAGAGCTTGGACTGCGTGCAGAGGATTCGTGGTATTGGAGACGAAATGTGGAAGATTTATAGTGGTGAGGAAGTGGCAGACATGGAAGGTGTTCACCTGCTAACATATCCAATCTGTGTAAAAGAAAATGGTGAAGTTGATGGAGGAGAAGGAGGTCATTTTCCTGATACAAAGACTCCGGTGAAGGGGAAGAGATCCAAAGTGCTGCCACCTATTTTTACTACTTAGAAACACAAAACCATGTTCCGATTGATATTCTTCAGCGTACCATTAAGAACAATGTAAATTAAACCCATTGAAGTAAATGTTAAAGATTCAAACTTGTAAATATATACTTTTTCCTCGGAAGGGAAAAGAATAAAAAAAAATAAGTGGTACCTATTACCTTTTTTTTTTTTGATGAATTGGTACCTATTACCTAACATCATCATGATAAGCGACTTTGATATATAATTTCGTTTTCTTTTCTTCCCTTACTGTTTAGACCCTGTAACACTCACCATGCAATAAATGTTGCAGCAATCAATAAATATAATCGAGTGATATACAATAGAGTAATTTTATAAATACTAAAATATTGACTAAATTGATATGTTAAAATACATATTCATATAATTTAAACGTTGATAAATTCACTATGACATGCTTCATCATAGCAAAATAAGCTTGCCCACATTATACTAGAAAAATTTCAAAGGTTGATACATGGCACAATCCGGTAGGTTTAGGTAGCACCCTTAGGCGTTTGACATTTTTTAAAGTGCTTTGTCATGCTTTAGGCATCTTACCCTCCTTAATCCATCTTCCGTGCATAGAGCCGCACACGTTGGCGAAGAGAAAGAGTGACAAAAGTGTCAAATAGTAGCTTGACAAATGTCCAAACTTCGTTGGTCATTAGTAAGCAACGTATGCTTCAGCCATCCCCACGCACCAGCAGCTTCTTGGGTATACTTTGGCTATCTGATAATTGTTTCCCATGCTTTCATCGTCCTGACTGGCACCATTGCTCACCATGCTTGCTTCTGGTTGTCCAAAAAAATATCCTCCTCTATGAAGATTGATTGATTGGAAAAAAATGCACAGAAAGACTCCATTAAATTCCAGACCAAATGAAAATGACAGAGAGATTCCCCTACTTAAGCTAGTAGCTCACTCACCTACTTACTTACTAAACACCCACCTTGAACACTTGTCACGCTACTATTGGACACTTTTACCACTGTCTCCAACAACGTGTACCACGTGTCACTTTATGAATGAAGGATAGATAGAAGAGCTTAGAGCTGTGACAGAAAAAATAAAAATCATTCTGTTTATGTAGCAAATTATCTCCAGTAATTGTGTTCAAAATAAACTAAAATTTATCTAAAAATTAATTAAAATTTATAAAAACAAGTAAAATAATAAATTAAATTGTCTAATAGACCTTTAATAGACTATATAGACATAACTATTGAAGAATATTTTTATATCAATATATTTATTTATCTTTGTAACAAAAATTTAAAAAAAATAGAAAAAGTTATTGAGAATGCTCCATGCTTTCTAGTTTCTTCATATCAAAGATGCTCTCTTCAGTCATTGGTCCAAGTGTCAAGCTCTAAGAGAACCTAGAGAAGTGTCACAAAACATTGCAAAATGCAACATGCCTTGTGCTGCGATGGTCAAGAGTGTACCATTACCATTTTACCCCTCAAAACCGTGATAGGAGAGATGCACATGCATCACATGTGTCATTTAACGTTCAAAAGTGACCGAATAGTTAGATTTGGTGCATGTTTTCAAAATTACAGGGGATGCTCAAACAATTTTGTAGGTCATGGGGCGAAATGCAACCAATTCCATGCTGATTCAGGCAAGGTAATAAAATTAACAAAGATGAATGGAAAGCATCGGTCTTATTTATTCGGCAATGTTTCTGTTGTGACCATCAAATGTTTATTTTTTATTATTATTATTATTATTATTATTATTATTTTGTAAATAAGTTTTATATAAATTTACTTTCAGAGTAATGCCCTATCAAATTCATATCATAATCACCACCCACCACTATCATAGTAGACCAAGCACATTTTTGTGTGCGAAATGGGCGGCTGAAAACAATTTTTATGGTTTAATCACTGAGGACCTTCTACCTCAGAGTATTGTAGACTGTATAGCTCTAGAGAAGGGAAATCTTCCCTCTACTGGAGCCAGGACAGCGGCTTGATGGCTGTATTATGTCTTTCTCTTTTGGTTTCAACGAAACTACTATCATTTTATCAAAAAATAGTAGACCAAGCACATTAAATCAACAGAAGTCAAACTTGTATTTGATTTGTTTCTCTACTTTGTTTTGTTGTCATTTGCCAGGATATAACTGCTGTTTTTCCAAAGCTCAAAAGTTCAAAAGCTCCGCCTATTATCCCCAAAGCAGTGTAGAACATCAGTTTTGCCTCGAAGAACCTTCAATTGGTACATTCATTCTGCAAGGGCAACCTCGTCATATCTCAATTCTTTATGTAAATTTCTATGTTTGAAATTGCACTTTTTCAGGGATGGTACCTTGTACATTACAACATATCTTTGCAAGATATCCACCAAAATCAGGTCCAACACAACTGACTAAGGAGTAGGACGATCAAATGGTATAAGATGAAAATTTGAATACTACAGCGCCTATAGTCAAAGTAATAATTTTACAGAATTTACACACATTGTACCGGACCACCTACATAGAAATATAAGAACCAAAGCTTTTACCAAATATTTCCAGCATCTGGAATATATCTGGATCACTAAAATCCATTCAATTAAGCAACCAGGTAAAAGTGCAGAAAAAGAATAATCAAGTCAACCATGTTGACAAGTTAAGAGTTCCAATGCCACTGGCTGTATAAATGAAATGAACCAATTCTATGACAAGGGGGAAAGGAAATGACCTTTGCAGCCTAAGATATTGATTATACCTTCAGAAGGTCAAGGAAATGGCATAGTGGGGTGTTCATCCTTTGATAGATTGCTTGATATGCCAGAAAAGCATAAGATCAAGATTTTACTTTTGGAGAAACATAATCCCATAAAAGAGGCTCCATGGACCGGTTTATCCATAAATCATCACAACCAGGCAAAATTATTTTCCCATCCATCACAGGGTTGCCTGTAAAACAACAGAAAACATATAATTAGATTGGAACAAGTAATTGGAGAATTAACAGAACCATGCATCCATTAGAACCAATTGAAATAATCTATGACAATGTAAGACAAGCAATAACAAGAATTGCAGACTGCAAATACATAATTTGTGTGATGTGGTAAAAACATGCAGAAACATCAACAGATTATCATTCACATAAATGTTGTGAATGGAGATAGCAGATAATATAAACATAATAAATAGCAGCCAACTCAGTATTCCCCCCTCTCAAATAAAATTCTGATCTGTTGTAGTCATGAAGAGTTCCTCCTCCAAGAGAGAACCTATAAATCATATCAGCAGCCCACAAAAGAATCCTCATGGATCTATCAACTACTGTATGCTAAGTAACAATCTTCAGATACTTCATTTTGACAGTGCAACTGCTGGTCTCTTCTATGCAAAATCTTAAGCATCTCGGACTACTTGGCAAATGAGCCCAAAATCAGGATTCAGAAGTAGCAAAATAGAAGAAAAATCATGCATGCCCTAGAAAGCTGACTATCAACCACTGTTCATGTAACTTCTATTCCTATCATCTTTACAAGGGAGGGCTTATACTAACCTATTTAACTTCAGGAACCATGATGAGATGAATTGATTAAGAACACATTTAAACCAGTAACCAGAAACTGATTCTTTCTCACCAAAGGCATTCCCTTCAGACCAACTTTACATGAACTAAGGAAAAGAAATACACACACACAAACACAAAGAGTGTGGAACAAAAGAGTTATATTAATTTTTAAGGTATTATCGTTATGTGTGTGAGAGGGAGAGAGAGATATATATAGGTAGTAGTAAAGAAGGACGGTAATCACGCTAAGACAATTTGATAAGTCAAATGGATTCGGTGCCGCCCTTTGTGATAACCCACACAAGAAGTGTCTTCTTATGAGGAAAAAAATTACAAAAACTCTCTCTCTTCTTCTTCTTTGAATTTTAACAGTGAAACCATAAAGACATATAAAAAGAAAAATCCATTAAAACTCAATTTTCCATTCCTAGTATACCAAATAAACTATATAGCCGCCGCTAAAAAGAAAAGCTAATGTTTAGGAAGCTTAAAACCAGGTTCATACAGGCACCTCAAAAGGGAATTGTGTCAAGACTGATCCTTTCCTACAATGATGGATGGCTCCAGGAAACCATGAAAACAATCATTTGCCAAAGTATATGTTCTATAAATTCACAAGTTCTGTAACCAGCAATAACATCTTAAAAAGATTCGGTATAAGACCATAATGCAATAAAAAGGATTCATATATGTATATATAGACACAAACACAGAGCTACAACAAGGGGATTACAGAGTCTTGTCCAGGCCTTGGTGGAATTTCTTAGATCTTCAACAAGAAGAATTTGTAAGTTTCAGTACAGTGCGAGAGATAATATGATCATTAAATTTAGAAGAGTAACAGCAGCAAGTGATTGAGCTCAGTAGTTCCTCATATAAAATTATTGACTCCATAACATCTATGTCAGCAGTCTGAATGCATTCAAAACGACCTGCTTTCTAGACGATCCTTATAGAAAAGAGGGAATTATAACAATCTTTCTAGTTACTTTGTTCTCTATTTCTATTTGAAAGAATCCTTAGGAAAAGGGTTTTGTTTCCACCAAGCTAAAAAAAATAGCCCGAGTCTTAATTGCCAACCTCATAGACTATACTTTGTGTACAATAACCCTGATGGATGCTAAACAATAGTTTCCTATAGCCTTCAACTCTTCGTCAATCCATTAGAGGGAATGCCTAGCATTTTTTCCTTTAGATTCTGCTCCATAAACTGCCTGCATTTTCATTAAAGGAAATGTCTACCATTTATCTTCAGGATTCTTATCAATACATGTATCTCGGGTTAGGAACGTGCTCTTTCAACAGAATAAGGAACCACCAAAACTACTATCTAAGGGCCTAACAATTCAAACATGCTGGAAGGTCACATATTATCCTTAAGAATAGATATCACAGCTGCTCCACCACTGCTTATCAAAATGTCAAACAGTAAAGTTTTAACCACGAAGCTAAAGTTTTATAAATGTTGCACAAGAAGCAATCAATTACCTAAAGTATCTAATAGACACAGTAGTTCAACTAATGCCCTTTGAACCTAAGTAAGATAACAAGCAATGCAGGAAACATAGTTTAGTAATGGACGAACAATTCATTATAAGCTTCATGTGATGCAATGGGTCATTTTGAAACTTCACTAGCTAAGTAAAATAGGAAATAATTATTATACTAACGGAGGACAGCAGTGAAGATAGACCTATGACAAAGATGAAAGTAACAGATATATTTCTAGACAAAAGCAAGATGTAAACAGGAACTGAAGAATATCAGGGCAAAAAAGAAGTAGAAAATATCAGCCACAAAGCTGGGAAAACTGATAGATGATTCCAAACCCATGAAACCCATAAAAATAAGACAGGATACTTGCCTATGTATTCAAATCGGTAGCTGGCCTCTTCTCATGGGTAAACCTCCTTTCTTCAGGTATTCCAGGGTAATTTCAACGTACATGAAGCAACTCATTTACCATGGGGGTGGCAAGAATATCTTGACCAAGTTATTGCAGAACTACACTCAAATGAAGCACAATAAACTTCACATCAAACAGGAGAAGTAGAATTATTTCATAAATGACCAATCTCCACCTTATGAAAGTGAATGTGAACTTATGATGAATAGTCCTAAAATCCATCCAAGAAATTCTACCTCCTTTCCTCTCAATAAAATCCATTTTCTCTCCACCATGAAACCCCCCTTCCACTAATGTTTATATTCTAGAAAAGAAGAAGAATATAATCCACACTTCCCTAGCTCATAAAGTAACAAGAGCCCCATTCAACCATTTCTATTTGGGTTCAAAGATCTACCTTTTACCTATACAAAAATATATGAAAATACACCTTCTAGTTAAAAGAAACAACAGCAATAGAAAAAACCAGAATCTTCCTTTCCAAAGGATAAGCTCTACCTAGCTACAACCTAAAAAGAGATCTTGAGCTTGTAAAACCCATCAGTTATATACAGCCCGAACAACATACTGCAGGTCACCAAAACCAATTCACTAATTCAGTTGAGAATGCAAAGGATCACTTCCTTTCAGAACTTGTTTCACCCAATCTCTTAGTAAAAGGAATCCTTACAGCCTATATTTACTCTTTATCCCCAAATTACTATGAACTCTTCAACAAGAAAAATAAAATACATAATAGCAGTTCATCTAAATAATGTCCAACAAGCTATTAGCTTCAATAACAGATATCCAAGGAGAACACACTTGGACAAATTAAACTAAATACCATAACTTGACACATCCTCCAACACATTGCATTCATATGAAACAGCACTATGACTTAAATGCCAACAATTCACACCACCAGCAATAGAGACCAAAGTTATCTGATAAAGTCCAAATTCTCCCTCTGCTTCCCTGACTATCGACATCATGAATGCTATAAACTCTACCCAACTCAATGAAGGAAGGTGTAAATAAACTAGAGTCTGTAAAAGTTGAGATAGTTGCCAAGACATTCCGAGAATATTTGCTTCTAACATATTAAACTAAATACCATAACTTGACACATCCTCCAACACATTACATTCATATGAAACAGCACTGTGACTTAAATTTCAACAATTCACACCACCATCAGCAATATAGACCAAAGTTATCTGATACAGTCCAAATTCTCTCTCTGCTTCCCTGACTGTCCACATCATGAATGCTATAAACTTTACACAACTCTATGAAGGAAGGTGTAGATAAACTGGAGTCTGTACAAGTTGAGATAGTTGCCAAGACATGCCGGGGATATTTGCTTCTACACACCCCTTCCACTATCCCCAACCACCCCACAAAATAAATAAATAAATAAAGGAAAATGGATAAATGAGACGAAAAGAAAGTTACCAACGCAAAACATCAACATGAGAAGTTATGAGGTCAAATAACCCATATAATTTATAGAAACTCTGAAGTAAAGAGAATATATCTGAAAAGCTATATATCACAGTCTCAGACATGGGAAACCATTGTCCCTACCAACAAGATCATAGCAGCATTAAAAACATCATTAAAAACATAAAAGCCCTATATACTTCAGTTTAGGATGACTAACAATGTACTCAGATAATACGTGGCATGCACACATAGATGAACCTAACACTTCAATGTACTCGTCCAATGATGCTTGAAATTGAAGCAACCAAACTGTCTCAATCTAAGCAACAATCATCCAGATGTTAACGACGTGTCATGCGAGGCTTCTCCAGTCCTCCCCATGAATTTGGACCAGGACCATATAAAGGTCCTTTGTCAGCAACACCCTATAAGATCAAACCATTATTAAAAATATAATTATTTGGTTTGTGTGTGTGGAAAGGGGGGGAGGGGGATGTTTATGGGGTGGAGAGAGATAGAACCCAAAACAAAACGATATCCTAGCTTTGCACAAGCCTCGCATGGATTTTCCAAAACATGAGACAAGACTTACCAAATGAACCCCATATCCATCGCCATATGGAGCAGGAAAGCTCCCGTCTGCGCTGCTGAATTTCATCCCATATGATCCACCTTCATAAACCAGATATCATTGAAAGAATGTAATGATGAAATTGAATTATTCAGTGCAAGAATATGCTGGCTCCTCTAGTTTGCTACATTGCATCATGGCAAGCAAATGAAGCTATAACATAATAAATATTGCTACACTTAAATGATAAAATTGCAGCACTTCTAAATTTCAAGCTGCATCATAAAACAATAACAACAGCCCAAGACGGTTCAGTTACAAATGATAAAACTGCAAAAACTAATTAGGCAAAGAAAAATTATCACACCAGAGGTAAGTAACAAGCAAAAAATCCTAATATGTCCGTCTCAATACAATTTAGGATTCTGATTTTTCAAATTTACATAAGCATTGCAGCTCCAAAGGTCTTCATTAAGTTACATTACAGTACTTGTAGTAATAAAAAGGGTAGTTAACACTTCAAATAACAGGAGATTCAAAACTGTAACATGCACATAAAAATAAGGAAAGCCAAGAAAGTAATCATCTCCAAAAAAAAGAGTACAGGTAAGTCTTACCAGCAGCCCATGGTCTACCATCAATACTAGCAAGTTCTGCACGTAGTTTCTCAACTTCACGGGCCATGGAAACTAGGTTTTTCTCCATTGACTGTCTCTGCTCCATCAGCTCAATGTTTGCTTTCTTTTCATAATCAACTGCAGTTCTAAAAAAACAAAATTTTCAGACTACTAAGTAGTTGATCTATTACAACATCAAGAATTTGAAACTAACTTCTTTATATAAGATAGAAAAAGGAAACAAAACTAGTAAGAAATTTAGGTACATACCTAGCATGCATAAGCTCCTGGTGGAGACCCTCAATATCTGCCCTCATATGAGGAATTTGTTGATTATCAGCTTGCAGTCTAGTAACTTCTTGTGTAAGAGTCTGAGCTTGTGCAGAAAGCTCCTGCCTGAGGCTGTTTAGCTTCTTAACTTCTCCACGAAGTTGTATAGCCTCATTTTTCAATGGCTCAGTTGCACGAAGATCAGCCTCCAACTTCCTGCCTTTCTCAAAAAGCTCCCTAGATCGTAATTCTTCTTCTGCTCGAATATCTGCAATGACAATATTCATACGATGAAGTTCCTCCTTCGCAGCACCAAGCTCACGCTGCAATGCAATACGATCTTCAACAAGCCTCCGGTTATCACTCAACAACCTCCGGATCTCAGCATGCTGCATCTCAAGTTCTTCCTCCAACATTGCTGGATGGGGAAGTGCTCGCGGTAAAGGATGACCCCGGACAAAAGGTGCTTCAAGAGGGTAGCCACGCCTATCATTCATGGCTTCACGGGGTATGCGGTTTCTCCCTGCCATCTTAAATTACCCTGAACAAACTCAAAGAAGAAGACAGAAAAGAATAAAGAATGTTGCATAATAATATTTCTAAAAGAAATGTTAAGCCAACAAAATATTATCAGGTTCCACTAATTCTGCTTCAGTAATATCTCCATTTTCTTTGGCACCCTTTAAGAAGACTATGAAATTATTATCTAAACATTAGATTAACGCGCAGCCTTTGTTTCGGTTTCCAAATAATAAAAGAATTCAGCAGCCTTTATAAATCCTTTATGAACAATGTAAATATTTTTTTTACCCAAACAATTGAACAAACACATCTAGGTCTCCTTATCTTATGGATCTGTTTGGTTGGTAAGAAAATCAGTAAAAATGAAAACAAAACTACCCTTTCAAATTTCAAGTTTCTAACTAAAAAAGCCAAAAGGTTTCTACTCGATTCATATTGAACGTAATTGAACTAATATGCCTGCCCTAACCAAAATAATTTTCTCAATAACGAACAAACTTTCTTATTATTTTTTTCCCCTCACCGTCTTTTCTATAGCAAAACGCAACTAAAAAAATAAAATATATATAAACATAAATACCAGTAAAAATCTGAATCCAACACACTGCAAAAGATGAGAGACACATCAAGAAGCATCAGAGTTATCGACTAAAGCCCTAGTTTTAGAAATTAAAAGAAATAAACAATCAAGTAAACACAACAGGACAGAGAGACAAAAACAAAAGGAAAAAGTTAAAATCTGAGACAAAAGAAAAAAAAAAATCAGAATCTGAAGGACACCTTTAATTCCTGTATGGAATTTCTGGAGAGGAAAAACCTCTTCCTTGCTCGCTTCTCTGCCACACCAAAAGGAGACCGCGTTTTCACATGCTTCGCTTCGCTAATTTGGTTTGTCTGAGTCTCACTGGAATATGTTTCTTACTAACGATGTCGTTCTGCATTTTTTGCGATTCGCTCTAAATTAACACTTTTTTTTATTACAAACGATTTTTATAGCTAAAGATATTCCAATTTGTTATCTTTAAGCTTATTTTACTACTAGTATAAATCTACGAATACAGTTTTAAATTAACACTAAATATGTCTTATTTGCAAATTAATTTTTTTAATTGTTAGGGTTAAATCTAAATTTAAAATTTTAGATATAAAAAAAATATAAACATTACAAAGATTATTTCTGCAGGATAAGAGCATCTCTAATGGTGAATGTGGATTGCTATATATGTGGCATAAAAATAGATACTGTTTAAATTTATGTGGCATAAATGCACAATCAATTTAAAAATTGTTCTCCAATGGTAATGTGCACAAATATTATTTATGGTTATTAATTAATTATATATTTTATTAAGTATTTTTAATTTTTAAACAAATTAGATTTTTAAGGTAAATTTTACTTTTTAAGCAACTTGACAATGTCTGACAGAGCTTCCAGAAGTAGACATTCTCCTTGACAATGTCTAGGCCACGTCAGCTTCACATTCATTTTAGACATTACTATTGGAGTGTATTTTTTCAAAACAATATCTATATTTACTTATGTGGCATGTTAATTTTAGCAATTGACATTCCATTGAAGATGCTCTAAATATTTTAAATTTATTATATGTAATTTTATAAATAGTTTTGATTTTTTTAACGAATATTTTTAGAAAAATAAAATAAAATGCTTTGAAATTGAGTCCAAATTAAAAAATAAAAATAAAATTGTAAACAATTGGAGATTTCCAACTAATCTCTAAAAAAATTAAATAAAATAAATAATAATAAATCAATTGACTCGCTTGAACCAACCTATGAAATGGGCTCAAATTTTCGATCCAGTTTAACATGGGCAAAAACTTGTAGTTTGGGCTGTATATATGAGGAGACAATCTTCAAACTTAAAATATATATATATATATGTACACTCAAATTTTATTTTTTACAAAGAAATTTATGTTACTCTTATCAACCTTAACCATCTCCAACTCTTTTTATTTCTTTAAACTTATAGTGATTATTTTATTTGGGATTTTCGATTCTGTTAGTCTCTAAAATATGTTCATAGTTTCATAGATCATTGAACATTTTGTTTTCTTTTTTGCATNTTAGTTTTTCATTTTTTGATCCTAAAAGTATATTTTTAGTCTGATTTTAAACAGTTTTGTTTTAAACATACAGTACATTTATTGTAAAAGGAAACACCGAAACTACAAAATCACACTTCCCTAAAAGATTATTGCATGTTACATTAAGTACATTGCTTCAAAACTGCTAAAAAGGTAGATAAAAAATAGTTTAGAGATCAAATGCATTAAAAACTAAATTTAAGGACCAAAATGTCTAAAAAGAAATTTAAAACCAAAACCTTGTTATACTTATAGAAATTCATACTTATAGTTATGGCTGATAAAATGTTATACGACACGATAATACGGTACAATAGGACACGATAATTTACGGATTTGAATCTGTGATATCAGATCAAATTGATACAAGTGTCATGCAGTAAAAAAATGAGTTGGACTACGTTAACACGATGTGTCACGTTAAGACACGATAAAAAAATAATTTAATTATTTCTTTATAACTAACTTTTTACATTACTTTTTAAAAAAAAAAAAAACTATAAAATTCATATTTTATTTAATTGGAAAATGACAATTTTTAAATCTATTTATATATTGATATTTTGTTTTATATTTTATATTTTTTATTACTTATATTGGATGTATAATTTTAGTTTGGTTTATAATATTTTAAATTTTTTAACTTGACAATTGTAATGCATATTTTGTTTTTCTAACCATGATAAATATTTAATATAGCTTTAATTTGTAATATTTTACATACTTTGAATTCACAGTTATTAATTATGTTGAATTTTAGTATGCTAATATATTTTTTTAAATTGTTTAGCATATCATTTAAATATGTATTTAAGCTTAGTAGGCATGAATTAAACACGATACGAACACGGTTTAACACGAATGCTTAATGGATTGGGTTCAGGTGAAAACAATTTAACACGTATACAAAATAATACGACACGACACAAACACAGTTCGACATAATATGTTGCCAGACCTACTCATAGTTGGAAGTACGAAATTTCAAGTGTGCAGCATGGTGATGATAATATCAATTTTTTTGTGAATGTGATGATATAATATCAATTGAAAAAGAGATTAATGATTACAATAATAGATTTATATTTCAATCCATATATAAAATATTGATATCGTATGCCTATGTATCTTCTTTGTAATTATGATAGCAAGTTTCTCATCTCATCTTGATAATTTTATAATTTGTGATAGATCTAAAGTCAGCTTTACATTAAAATAAATCTTGTAAAAAAAAAAGAAAGAAAAAAAAAGAAAAGAGCTTTCTTTTTCCAAAAAAAAATTAGTTTTACTTACTATGGTTGGATATATTAAAAAAATGAAGAAAAAAAAATGAAGCTATTGATACACTTTTGGAGTTTTGCTTCAGAAATATATCGGATCAAGAACATTATAGGTGAAAGATGCACGATGTGATCATGAAATTATTGCATTAATCTAACAAAAGTTAACAACAGCAATGATGATTACACAAGCAACTTTATCAATGGAGTAATAATTTTACATTAAATTGTTAACTCAAAAGATAGATGCTTTTCATTTTCTGATTCATTACGCTGTAGCTTTTCCATCTTCTACCTCACGAATGATGAAGATTGAAGAAGCTTCAATGATAAGAAATATGGAACTGTAAATTGCTTTTTTTTTTCTGCTAAGTGAAAATGGGAATTTTCATTAGCAAAATGCTATTGAATTTGACAACCTTTATTGGGACCCACGAGTGCAAATCATTGTCTAAGTTGCTGGTTAAGCCTTTTTTATTCCAAAAAGAAAAGAGAAAACAATGTCCAAAAGTTACTCATCTGGTTTCCCTTTTATTATTACATATATACATCCAAACCAAAAACAGTGAAAGTGAAAAAGAATAAGTAGTAGTGAAGAAACAAAGGGATTCAATTTGGGTCCCAATAAAATTTTTATATGTTTCTATTATCTGTATGTGCAAAATTACTATCAAAGAGGACAAAGTATGTCTGCTCTGTGATTCCTTTCCACACGTGTGCAGGTGTGTCAAATTCCTCTGTTTTCCATCAGTCCTGTCATTGTTGTTGGTTGTCTTTTATGTCTATGAAAGTTAATACTTTCCCTTATGACCAAAATATCCTCAAGGGTCCCTTCTCCTTTTGACCCATATTGGCATCCTCCTCTTCATTCTTACAGTGGGGAAGTGAACAATGGTGTCCTCCTCAGCCACCCACCTACATGCAAAAGAAAACTATTATAAAAACAAAAAATAGGCAGGATCAAGGTTAAATTCATATATATATATATATTTATGGCAACCCTATCAAAACCTTAGTTTTTGGGGTTCTTATTCCTATTAATTTATTCCTATGTCTGTCCAAAATCCTATTTTGACCATAGCATTCCTTCTGTGTGATAAAATAATGAATTGTATAATACTATACTCCTTGTGAAATGTTAGATTATGGATGTGTAAAAAAGCTACTATTTATTTAAGAAAAAAGTGGTCAAAGCAAGGTTAGGCAGAAATCAAATATGCTTTTTCCATGGAAAATAGCATTTGTAGCCTTGAGATATGGTGCCCTATAATGCAGAAGAATCTTATGCTAGAGTGAGACACTAGATATTGTCTAGAACTAGCCAATGTGATAATTTACAGTATCTTTTTATGCAAAATCATATCAGATATCATGAATGGTGGGTTTTCACCATATGAGAAAGATATAAATGGCATGCATAACATTTCATTTTCTTTGTGAAGCTGACTAGTTGAACTGTTTATGGATTTGCAGATTAATTTCCAAAAAAGAGATGGCCCACAGATTTAAAAGATTCTAAATCAATCAATTCAAATGCACATGTGAACCAAGAATTGAGTTAGGTTTAGGGAACATCATCTATTCCCTCGCAATTTTGGGCACATAGTCCCTCACCCTATTATTACATGGTACAAATGTCTGTTAGCACTATACGTCCATGAAAAGGTTAATAGCTAGGGTGACTTATCCCAGGCAACTTGTAAAGGTTTTTGAGTCCAAAATGACTACCAGTTTTCCATCTTCTGCTAACATTTTGACTTTGCTTTAGTATCATACATATCTAGTCTGCTAGCTACTACTAACCCACATGGATAAAAATCTCTGTCACTGGCTAATGAAAAAGGCTTGGTTGCAAGAATCTGATTTACTAGCCATACATATATATGGCTAATAAAAAAGAATGTTTAAAGATAGCAACTATAAATAGAATGCCTTCTGTGATGGATTTTGTTTTTTGTTTTGTCTTTTTCTCTTAAGGACTAGATATTGAAATTTGGCATTGCAACTTTAAAAGTCACTTTGTTCACTTTGACACTTTTTATATGCAAGCAGAAAAAATTCCATTCAACAGTGGAAATCCTTAAAAGCTAAAGTGATATGAGCCTAACATAATCTAAAGTCGATAGGTTATAAAATAATTTCTTGGAGTTTCATATGGAGACACATAACCAGATTTGACCTAACAATATTTGGTCTGTTTATTTTTTGTTTCTAACAAGGAAAACCCCCCCAAACCCGCAAGATTGAACTGGCATAAGAAAACTATTTTCATATGCTTAAAAATAGACGACTCCAGTTGGGTATCTTATTACCTGAATTGAGTGACAAAGTGGTGTAGAAAAATGGAAGCTTCCAGTCTGGCTAAGTCCAGTCCAGGACATAGCCTCTGTCCTCCTCCAAAAGGGGTGAAGTTACAAGTGCTCATGTCTTTGTCCTGTGAATCTCGACTCCATTACTCAAAAGCTAAAAACGATAACCACAAATAACCCAAAGAGGGAAAAAAAAAAAAAAAGTATTTAACACTCAAAAGAAAAAGACCTCCTTACTTGCCACCTCCATGGATTAAACTCGTGGGGCCAGTCATAATGATTGTCATCAAGATGAACTGATCTAAAGTATGTAAAAACACACCATCCTTTTGGTATCAGATACCCTTTTATTTCCACATCTTTCATGGCCTTCCTCATCACCCCAATGATAATATTTCCCATCCTTAGAGTTTCTGTAATCACCTGTTTAATATTTCACAAAAGGGCAAATATTAGCTCATTATTTGGTGATTAAAATAGTGGTTTGTGTATCATGTCGCTGTAAGGATGACTTACATTTTGTGTAAAAGGTAAAGATAAATAATCGCTCCAGCATAATGGCTCCCCAAGTTGATGCTTGTGTCTTTTTAACTTCATGTTCTCCTCCTGAGATTCATTATCAGAAGGCTAATCAGGTAGCAGCCACAGTAAATTATTTCTGTTGCACCAATTTTTTTCCATTCATTTTTTTGAAAAAATGGGAAAAATAAATAAATAAATAAGTGTTTCTTTCATCAGGGTACCTACAATATATTATATACATATAGTGGACAAAGACAAAAACCCTGGTAGCAGCTATATTTTAATATTCCACTTGAACCTAGATCACCAATTCCTATGAAACAGGCACAAATGAGAAGGAAGCCACTAGAATAAGGACAAAGAAAACGAAAATGACATAGTAAAAAGTGGTCGAGAAATGGACTTGAATGTTACATAGTCCCAAAAAGTTTTTCAGTATAAAAAATGCTGGCTGGCTGAATGGGATTCATGCAGCTCAACAGTAAAAGCACTAAAGAATGAAAATAAAGGCAATATCTTTGGCTTTTGCATGCATTTAAATTGACATAATTAGTAGTGTGATTGTGAATGTAACTCCACTTGATAGAGGGGAAAAAATAATATAAAATTGCATACCATTAACTGTTGTAGAGCAGCAGGGCAATCTGAGAGGTATTTTACTGCAAGAGTCATAAGAACTGGTACTGAATCCTCTCCCGGTATCATCATATCGATCATGTTATTTGCTATAAGATCATCTGTTAATTGCTCACTTCTGTCACTCAGCAAAACATCTATCACATCTTTTGGAATATTGGAGATTCCACTTGTACTTTTTCTAGCTTGTATAGTTTTCTTTACTAGCTTAACCATTTTTTTCTTTGCCTGAAAATAAAATTCAAATGATAAATTGTAAGAGTACATGTTAAACAGTATAGAGATTAAATAGTTACTAGAGCTTGCCTGTAAAGACCGGTAAAGCCTACTGCCGGGAATGTTAATGGGCAATGACATGAGGCCTGCGATGAATTCTTGGAACTGTTTCTTTAGGAATTCCATTTCATCACCAGGACTTAAGCTTATCAATGCCTTGACAAGAACTTGAAAGGCAATCTGGAGACAAAAAGAGCATGTCTCAGTAACTTTTAAAAAGGTCCATGAAACAAAATAATTGTGAGTTTAATTTCTCAGACACTATGATTAATTCAGAATTATTATGGAACCCATAACAACTGGATTTCTTCTCTATCAAAATCATCATCAAACCTTTGTAGAAGCCAGAGATGAAATTCAACCATCAATAATGACTTAAAAATGAGGGCGAGAGAGAGAAATTCGTTTAGCCATGTGTTTACTGAAGCACTTAACAGTTTGCCATAAGACATCTTAGACATAGAAGAAGAAGAAGCCAAGGAAAGATTTAACAGAGAAGGCATCTTTTGCTTTATCTTGTGTCTATATTGAACTCTTCCCAAAAAGCTTAACTTACATTGTGCATGGTAATAGTTTTTAAGTTCAGAGTTAAAATACTCAATTTCACTTCCCTAGAACTGGGAGAGAGACAGAGAGAGAGAGAGAGAGAGAGAGAGAGAAAGACAGAGAATACCAACATACATTTTTGGTCGCATCTTGTATGTAAGTAGGATGGTCCTCACTCCAATTTGCCATTGATTCTTGGACATACTTCTGCATGTCTCTGGTGATTTGAGCTTTAAGATGTGGAGATTTAAAGAAAGCTCCTACAAGTCCATGGATTCTCCTCTGCAAGCTTCCATTTATAAGCAATATAGAAGACTTCCCCATCAGCTCAGTCAGAGATTTCGGGTAAGATGGAACAAAAGCTTTGGCATCACTTTGCAGAACAAATTTACTCACTTCTGCATCTGTGGATACAATTGTTGGACTTCCAAATATATGCGACTTGAACACCTTGCCATACCTGTATCAACCAATACCCAGATAATACTTTTTTTCAAACACCTTCAATATCGATAAATTAACATGGAACTTATAACTATTTATACAATTAACACTTAATTAGAGAAGAAATTTTCAACTAGCAACTCAAAACCATCTAATTATGTTAGTAGAAAATAATGCCAAACGCCTTCTGAACATAACAGTGCACAATAAATTTGAGAAAACTCGAGCAGAGTAATAATCAGAGAATATAATATATGATGAGAAAGTAAGTAATTATATATATTGAGTTTTTAGCTTTTACTAATTTCACTCTACTTACATACTCCGACGTTTATCCATGAAGCTCTCAGGGCGGTCAGAGTAAGCGCAAGACACGAACTGGATGGTTTCGCCGAGAAAAGGCCAGCCAAGAGTGCCTAAAGGAAGTGGGTTTCTGCTCTGTTTTGATCTGATCCTAAAGCTGTTCTTGTAGATTAGAAGAATTATGGCGGACAAGAAAACTACTGTCACTTGCAGAATCCATAACTTGTCCATTTTGGATAACACGCATGCAGAAAACATACACGCTCTCCTCTCTCTCTAAATATATACACATACACGAGCTACCCTTTAAATAAAATTAATCATGGAAGCAATGAAGACCTTTTATTGTGATAGAAAAAATGAACATGCATGTGTACAGACAAGCGTGTGGAAGAGACAGAGCTTTTTTTTTTTTCTTTTTTTGGGTAACTAGACAGAGAGCTGTTTGTTGGACCAAAGGGTTTGACAACTACATATTAAAGGCTTATCAGCTCAAGCTAAGTAATTCTGCAACCAAAAGCTATATATATATATATGTGTGTGTGTGTGTGTGTGTGTTGATTAAAGGGTAAGACTTGCTTTCAAGTTTTGTTATCAAACAAGCATTGGTTTTTGGTTAGGCAGCTTATTTCTTCTAGACTTGGGGGTTTGTGAATAAAAATGAGGTAGTATGGGATCGAATAATATTTTATAAAAAGGCTTTAAGCGGTGCCACCAAAGGCAAAAGAAGTTTGGAAAAAAATGTATATAATAATATAATTTATAGTTTCATGGGGTTATTATGATAAGTCTCCGTGTGTGTGTGTGTGTGTCTATATATATATATATATATATATAGAGAGAGAGAGAGAGAGAGAGAGAGAGAGAGAGATTACATAAAATGGAAGAGAAATGAAGTCCCACAAGTCCATGATTGAAATTGTGGCAGAGTGGATTGAGGCGGCCCCATTTGGCAGTGGCACAGCAGGGTGGCCTCGTGCATTCATGTGAGACTCAATAAGACCAACCTCAATCCTCCATCATCATCATCTCTCATCTTTCATACGCCAAGGCAAAACCTCTCATGTCACATTCATTCCCCATCCTTTCTGCTTTTATATGCTAAAGCCCGCATGTGCCTCCACCTCTTTTTACCCCCCAACAAAATTCTCTTATTATATTAATATCCATACCCATATGCATATAAATTTATTTAGCTAAAGCTATGAGCGATGCCTGTATTTTTTTGTAATGGAATAAACACACACACCTGCCCAAGTCTAAAAAATATAAACTAATCCCGTCCTTTTTTGTTTTCAAAATCATGCTTTGACTGTTGTTGATTATATTTGATTATCACACTCTCCTATTTCTTGATTGCACATTTGTTTAATTTTTAATGTTTTCTTTATGGTACTAACATTTAACAACCTGCTAATTAGGCAGAATCTAATAATTATCAGATCGTATTGGACCATAAAGAAATTAAATACAGAATATTTTTAAGGCTATAATTAGTTTTGTTAAAGTTTTTATTAAAACATGACTTAACATAGTATTGCCCTTTTATCAAAATATTCAAACTTTTTCTTGTATCCCATTAATCTACATCACTCCCTTTCTTCTTTTTTGTGAGTTTCATTTATTTTATTCCTCTATATCTTTTAAGAATCTTAAAGAACGCATTGGGGAGTGTTTGTTTATTCTTTGAAAGCATGGAGTCTATAGATCTTGGAGAATATTGTATATTTGATGATAGATTATAATTTGTATTTTTCGTGTGAGTCAGAAGATTTTAAGTGGAAGTTAGAAAAATTAATTAAAAGTATATGGTAGTTGTAGTTGGTGTATGAAAGCCTGCATGCTGTGGGAACTCTCTCTCCTAATTCTAGATGGGGTGTCCACATCCTTTTAGGAAATAGTGCATGCTTGCTTTCATTAGGCCCATGTGAATCTCTATGGCTTAAAAGTAGGAGAATATGCTCAACTTCCAATTTCCTCTCATTTGAAATCATATGGAAAAATATTTATTAATTTCTTCCAAAGGAAATGATGAGAAAGAGATATTCCAGTACTGAGTTTCACAACCAGAAGAATGTCAAAATGGAAAATTGAAACAGAGCCAACGTAATAATTAACTTCCTTTTGATCTTTCTTGAAATGGGCATTTCTTTCTTTATCCCTGTCATGCTTGCGGACTTTGTATTTCCTACAACATCATCAAAGTAAATCATCCATCCATCTTATGAGTTTTGTTCCTACACCAGCACTTGCAATTTGAACCTTACCCAGTTCTCACAAATTACAATTGTATGAATATTTGAATCCAGAACATGGACAGATCTAGCAAAGAATCACAGTTTTAATCTGACAAGTACACTATACAATACTGTTCTACGACAGCTAAATGAAAAAAATTCCAAAAGTTTCAGCCAGGCAATTTGGTAAAAAGAAAAAAGAACAGGAATCCATTGCTATACAATGAAAGTAAAAGTATAACATCATGACCGACAAAGAGGGGAGAATTCTTTTGAAAAACAAATCTCCCTTTCACAATCTTCATATTCGAGAACAAGTGTTTCAACAATTAGATAGCTGGAATAGATTTTGCCCGAATAAACTGTTTGAGAATGGCTTTCTCTTCGTCAATTCTCTTCTTTTCTTCAGGATCTTTTGGTTTGACCTTCCTTTTCTCTTCCAAAATCCATTTGAAAATTTCACGTTGTTGATCCTCTGGTATTGGTTCCTGCAACTTTACGGGCTCTTTGATGGTTGGTGACTGGAGGGGTTTTTCAACAACATGAACAGCTGTAGCAGCTGTTGTAGAAACTGGAGGTGTGACTTCTTCCTCTACGTCTGTATCTTTCTTTTTTGTCCTCATAAAGAGGTAAGCTACAAAGTTTAGATAAACCTCAGATATATATCCACAAAAACTGCATCAAGAAACTAAATTCTAACAATCTTGAGTATTTTTGAAGTGTCCAATTTTTTCCAATACTACAGGGCAGAATTGAATTCTTGATACAGCATGCTTATCCAAGTGGTCCAATGATATAACAAACAAGCAAATGGGGAAACATATGCCCACTTTGAAAGAAAACCATTAAGCATGTGAGACATTTATCTCAACCATTCCAATTGGGTTGTGTCCACACAGAACATTTTTATTCTGATACGAAGCTACTTGATCTTTACTGGCAAACATGATCCCAATATGAATCTTAAAATATTTATTATAATTAATTTAACCTCACAACGAACCTCAATTCCATCTTGCCTATGATCTCACTCCATACTATTGTCTTTTTTCTCAAGTCTTGTGAACAAAATTTATTCTGCAAAAAATATCACATTTCTTAATTCATTCAGTGCTATCTTAAGAAAAGATTATTCTAAGAAAAATTCCAGGATGTTAAATCACTGAACCGAAACATGTATTTCCTGGATGGTGGGTGCCAGTTGTGATGGAGATAGTATTTTCCATGACCAAATCCAGTGCAGACTAAAATATAACACTCTATTACTATATCAGACGAAGTATTAGGAACTAAGGAAGTCAAAATTCTTGGAATGCATAGTTGTATTTGTCTAATTAGAAATAATCCTGGATTTCATAGCACATACTATACAGTATTGTCATGAAACCTTCAGAGTGAGGGCAATTCAGGAAGTTGTAAGTTACCTGACTTGAGCTCCATAAAACAAGAACTTGTGACTTGGAAACAATTATGATCTAGCCAGTAGATGATACCCATAAAAAAGTTCTGGAACAAGGGGGTTTACTGGAACTCTCGTAGGATAGCTCCCTAAGGTGTTCTTATATGTTTTTGCAAATTTTGGTATAATAACCCAAATAAATACATTACTTAAAATTTCTTCTGATTCTATATGGAAGATGTCTAAAACTTGGATATTCTGAAATGCAAAACATGACCTTACCTATTACCCAAGACCTGATAAATTACTTCAATTCAAGCAGAGAAACGAAGACATGATGAACTAAAGGGCACAACACGTAAGTTGCCAATTCTAAAACCAAAGCAGAGACCTTAGTATTAGTGAAATTTATATAGGCATTTACTGAATGATTACCGCCAAGCACATTATAAGGACAAAGGTGCACCAGTGAGAAATTTTCAAGTTATGGTCAATCTTAAATGAGATACTCTTATCTCGTTCAAATATATTATACCTATACAATACCACACCATAGTCTTATCCCGCCAAGCACATCAAAATATAACACCTTGCAACTCCAAGATGAACATTAAAGATCTTGTTACCACACCATAGTCTTATCCCGCCAAGCACATCAAAATATCATATCTTATAACTCCAAGATGAAAATTAAAAGATCTTCTTCTCTTGGTTGATCAATAATCATGGTATTAAACTAAATAAAAAAAGACGCAGATTGCTTAGCGGTTCAATCCAGAAATTTCAGCAAACGGCAGTAAAAACCCTAACCCACCACTCTAACACCATGGCACCCATAAAAAACATGAAGAAACGTTTAAGAAGCACTGAAATCACTCTTCAAGCTAGGATTTTGGAATTCATTTTAGCATTTCATACAAATAACTACGCATATGTATCTATAAGATTCAACCCACATAGAAATACAGAAAAGTCTGGAAAACCATCTTTTGCTGAGGGATAAAAGAAAGAAAAAGACCTCCAACAGCAATATTAACGGTCAGAAGCATAGGCCAGAGAAACTTGTAACGCCGAGCAAATGACTGCTTTGGTTGCTGAGGTGGTGGCTGAGATGAAGACTGAATCCCCATCGAAGATGATGATGAGGAAGACGGCGGCGGCAATGGCGAAGAGAAGTCCTTTCCTTTCTGTTGCTCTTGAAATTGTTTCAGCTGTGCTGTTTTACGGAATCACAAAGCAAGCAGTGAGATTGGTACCAAAACCCCAATTACTGAAAGCGAAAAATGAAGACTCTTAGCAACGAAGATTCTTTCTTGGTGATTACGAAATAGCTCTCTTTGTTTTCTTGGAAAAATAATAAAATTATATAGATATATAGAAAAGGGGATATTTACCCTTTTTGGGTTTGTTGGCGTAGAGCTTTGGAGCTTCGGCCATTGTTACTGACTGATAGACCTTCTCTTTCTTTCTTTCTCCGTCAGTGGCTTTCGTTTCCGCCACCGTTCTGTGCGTGTACGGTGTATGAATACCAGAATATGATGGTGAATTTCGCTCATTTATTTATTTATTTTATGGGTAAATTACACAAATTTCCTTTTTAATTTACAATTTTTCTCACATGCAGTCCTCATTTTTAAAAAATTTCACACATTCGCTTCGTATTCACACATTCGCTTCGTAAATTTTATTGTCTTTCACATATTCTTTTAGAATTTGAAATTTGATAGTCAACAAACTTTAATTTTGTTAAATGGCAAAAATATTATCAATGTAAAATATTAAAGTAAAATATTATGAATTTTATAATTTGCACCTTAAATTAACGGATGCAAATAAATATATTTTAAAATAAAAAATAAATTGCTAAATTTACACGTTAGACTTTCAAGTTTCAAATTTACATTTTATGATACGTTAAGCCTTTAAGATTTAAGTNCCTATTCCTTGATCAAGTGTTTCACTAGCGATGCCGAGACGTAGTAGACTCGAGGGCAACATTGTCGTTTGTGTCCCGATGAGTCGTAGCTCGTTTGGGAGTTACACCTGATCCTTTGGAGAGCCGCTTGGAGATCTCTACTCCTGCGGGAGAATCCCTATGGCCTAGCCAGGTGTTGAAGGGAAGTTTATTGTGTGTCGGAGATCAAGTTATGACAGCAGATTTGATTCTCTTGGATCTGTATGATGTGGATGTGATTCTTGGTATGGATTGGCTTACGGAGCATTATGCCTCAGTGAACTGTCGTCTTAAGATAGTGACTTTTGAGAGGCCTGGGTTTCCAGTAGTGACGTTCTATGGAGACAAGCGAGGTGGTCCCACAGGTTTGATCTCTGCCCTTACTGCTCGTCGTTTGTTACATAAAGGTTGTGTCGGGTACTTAGCTCATGTGATCGACACTAGAGTCAGCGAGATCAAACTAGAGGATATACCTGTGGTGAAAGATTTTTCAGATGTGTTTCCCGAAGATCTTCCAGGGTTACCTCCAGAAAGGGAGATTGATTTTGGAATCGACCTAGTTCCGGGTACTACTCCTATATCTTTACCACCGTACAGGATGGCTCCAGCCGAATTGAAAGAGCTAAAGGAGCAGTTACAAGATCTGGTTGATAAAGGTTTTGTTCGTTCGAGTGTTTCACCGTGGGGAGCGCCAGTTTTGTTCGTAAAGAAGAAAGATGGTTCGATGAGGTTGTGTGTTGACTATCGGCAGTTGAACAAAGTGACCATCCGCAATAAGTATCCACTCCCACGGATTAATGATTTGTTTGATCAGTTGCAAGGAGCTAAAGTATTTTCGAAGGTTGACCTCAGGTCAGGTTATCATCAATTGAGGATTAGAGAATCTGATATTCCAAAGACAGCCTTTAGATCCCGTTATGGACACTATGAATTCCTAGTGATGTCTTTTGGATTGACTAATGCTCCAGCA